>CAUYUJ010015388.1:326187-336986 GCA_963575745.1 Prorocentrum cordatum | reverse complement strand
GTCTGGTCTCACCCGGGTCAGAAGGCCTCCGATTATTAAACGGCCCGGGGCGTTTATTTTGGAGTCGGGCATGTCCCTCTACAGGAGGAATCTGCAAAGATAGTGAAAAAATAGCCTTGGGACGATTTTCCGGCTATTTTCGACCATGTCTGCGTATGTCTAGTTATTTTCAATTTTTCTTCCAAAGCCCGCCTGCAGGAGGACATGCCGGACATAACGTTGATTCAACAGTCCTGCTCAGTTCGATTCTTTTTTTGGGCGCGTGTGCCAAACGGCTTCGCGTGTCGGGGTGCTTCTTCTGAGGGTGGATTTTCTGCTCTCTGCCCCCCTCTCGTCTCGCCCGAGCACGTCAACAGCAGCAGCCTCCGCGAGGGCCTGGCGGCCTTCCGCCTCCGGGACGACGCCGCGGCGGCGCGGCACCTCCGCGCGTGCCTGGAGAGCGCCGACGAGCCCGTGGGCGCGCACGCCGCGTGCAAGACGGCGCTGGGCCAGATGCACCTGCTGGGCGCGGGCGTGTCGAAGAGCCTGTCCGAGGCTCGGGGGCCACGTGGGCGGGGGGCAGGCCCACGGGGGGGGTGGCATCCGCAGGTTCTATAGTTACATGGGTTCGAGGTCCGAGGTTTTGGGGCGTTCTCGTGTGTCCTGGTTGGCTTTCCATCCTCGGGGCGGTTTCCAACGGCTGCGCCTCGCTGAACGCCTTTTATGGGGGGGGGGGGGGCGGGCTCGTCCCGTGCGGCTGCCGGGGAAGAGAGTTCTGGCCCGAAAGCCAGGGGGGCAACGTTGGGGGGAAGGAAGTGTTCGGGAGGGCACGCATTGACCCCCCCCTCATCGGCACGCATCGACCCCCCCCTCATCGCCGACGGCGGCCCGATGGCGCAACCCCGCCCAGGAGCTTGCGGGTTCGCCATCGGGGCCCACTCAACAGGGGGAAAAGCGTTTGCTAAGCGGCCCTGGGCGTTCGCTAAGCAGCCCTGCCCTGTACGATTCCTTCTTTGGGTGCGTTTACTGCACGGCTTCGCGTGTCGGGGTGATCCTTATGAGGGTGGATTTGCTGCTCTCTACTGTGGCCGATCTATGATCGCTGAGCTCAGGTCGAGGTTTCCCTCCCGCCGCCGCCGCCGCCCGCCCCCCCCCCCCAAGCGCCCTCCCTCGGAGGCGCTGCTGCTCTTCCAGGAGGCGGCGGCCGAGGGCCACGCGGAGGCCCAGTTCAACCTGGGCCTGCTGCACTCCGCCGTGCACGCGGCTGCCGGAGGGCGCCAAGTCTACCCCTGCACCGATGCTGTCGGGCGGGTGGTATCGGGGAAGCGTGAGATTCGAGCAAGCCGGAATTCGGGGGGTCTGCCGACGTCTTCTGGCGAGCGCGTCCTGGCTTTTGACGGTTCAGTTTTCGTGGGATGCATGCTCGCGTCGAGTTTCAGATTGGGCCTCGTCGTTTTTATGATGGCCCCGTCTGGCCAACCCGAGTCCCCCGTACCCGAGTCTTACGTCTCCCCGTTGCTAACGGGGGGTTGACCCAAATTGGGGTTGACCCAAATGGGGGGTGAAGACAAGGGTCCCAAAGGAGCCCTGTAGTGCCCCTTTTGGAGCCAGCTGGTGCCCAAAAGGCGCCCTCACGGGCCCCCTGAGGGCCTTTCTCTTCACCGCCCATTGGGGTCCCCCCCCCATTGCCACCCGCCCGATGCCGGGCCAGGCCGATCCTGGGCCCAGGAGCGGCCAGGCCCAGCATCGGTGCAGGGGCGTGGCTGCCGCCCTCCAGCAGGGGGGAGACGACCTGTACCGGCAGGAGGCGCTCGCCGTCCTGCACCTGTACGCCGCGTCCACCGCGGGGCACCCGGGCGCGCTGATGGCGATGGGGTACCGGCACCAACACGGCTACGGGGTGCCTCAGGCGTGCACCACCGCGGCGCTCAACTACATCGAGCTGGCCGGGGAGGTCGCCGAGATCTACAGCGCCGGGATTCCTACGGCCGTGGAGCTCGTGCGGCTCAACGTCCACCCGTCCGAGCAGGGCAGAGTCATAGGCTCCGCCGAGCTGAGCCTCCTCGTTCAGATGGCGAATGGCGGGGACCTCAACGTCGCCCATGCGCTGGGAGAGCGCTGGCTCCTGGGCGCCGATGGGTTCAGCCAGGACTTCGAGAAGGCAAGGCACTACCTCACCCGCGCTGCCGAGGGCAACCACCCGGGCGCCAAGGGCCTCCTGGGCTACATGCTCTGCCTGGGGCTCGGGATGCCCGCGAACCTGACGGAAGCGCACAGGCATTTCGTCGCGGCGGCGCAGCGGGGGGACAAGTGGGGGTTCAACGGCCTCGGCTACCTCTCCTTCAGCGGCAGGGCGCGCGAGCAGAACTACAGCCACGCCTTCCGCATGTTCAACGAGTCCGCCACCAGGGGGAGCGCCGACGGCATGTTCAACCTGGGCAGCCTGTACCTGACGGGGACGGGCACGGACCAGAGCTTCCCCCGGGCCGTGAAGCTCTTCACGGAGGCCCTGGAGCGTGGCCACACCGCCGCCGCCTACGCGCTGGCGGTGATGTACCTGCAGGGCATCGGCATAGAGCGGAAGTGCGACGCCGCCGTCAGGCTCCTGAAGACGGTCTGCGAGCGGAGCAGGTGGGTCACCGACAAGTTGGCCGAGGCCAAGGAGATCGGAGAGAGGGAGGTCGACCGGGCCGCCCTGCTCTTCCTGAAGCTGGCCGAGGCGGGCCACGAGGTCGCCCAGACGAACGTGGCGCACATGCTCGACGCCGGCCAGTCTTCGCTGCTCTTCCAGGGCGAGGAGGCGCCAGAGGGCGGGGGGTCGACTGAGGCGGCGAGGCGGCACGGCAGGGTGCTGGCGCAGCGCTACTACGAGCTGTCCGCGGCGCAGGGCAGCGTGTCGTCCGAGCTGCGTCTCGGGGACTACGCGTACTACGGGTGGGGAGTCTCGGCCTTCCTCGCGGGCGAGGGCGACGAAGCGGACGACGGCGACGACGACGGCGGGCTGCTGCCCCCGGACCCCAGCGGCGAGGTGCGGATCGCGCCCCAGGCTGTGGACTACGAGGCCTCGCTGGCCAGGTACAGGAGGACGGCGGACATGCCAGTCACGCGCGCGTGGATGCAGACCTTCGCGGCCAGGGCCTCCTTCAACCTGGGCTTCATGCACCAGTTCGGCCTCGGCGTGCCGCAGGACCTGCTCACGGCCAGGATCGGAGGATCAAACAACGGCACAGGCAGAGGCTGTTGGAGGTCCGCGCTGGGATCTTGGAGGCGGCGCCTCCAGCGCCGCATGCAAGAACGCCGCGCGGATCCAGAGAAAGGATATTTATGCCATTCCCAGAGATCGGTGCCGCTTTTTTCCATGATTGCAGGGCCCCCAGAAGACCCGACCCCATTCCCGCGGCCGGTTTTTAATCCCGAGTTGGGTTCGACGGATCCGGGGCCCGGCGAGGCCCCCCCGAGGCCAAAACGAAAAACCTCCGTCCTGACAAAAATGCAGCACTGCCAAAACTCACGGCTGGATCCCTGGACCTAATCTTTCTCTTGCATTTTTCGAGCCGGATCGATCTGTGATGGTCCTGGGGCCTGACATTGGGCAAAACCGCGCGCTGCGCAACAAAAATGCAACGCCTGGATTTCAGGGTTGCACGTTTGGGATGTTTTGCTTTTCGAAGGATGCACTACCACCGCTCCCGCGACGCGGGCGACGGCGCCGCTGGCGCCCCGGTGGCGGTGATGCTGCTGCTGCTCGACGCCCACGCGCTGCTACTGCGCCTGCCAACGCCGCAGCGGCTCTTGGGGCGCCTGCTGCAGGACCTCTGTGCGCAACAAAGAACCATAACCACATCTGAGTGGATTTTTTTCCGCAGGGCCCCTCGGGGAAAGACCCACCGACCTCGGCATGAACATTTTGGTTGTGGTTGTGGTCGATCCGGCCGTCTTGGGACGCCACATCGACCACAACCAGCACTAATCTGGCTTCGGTGTTCTGACGATTGTTGGGATGAGCAGGACATCCCCCAGGGTGTGCCCTCGATGTGGTTTTGGTCGCTTGCTGTCCCCGCAGGACCTCCGGGTCCACGCCCTCGCCGTGCACCTGGCGGCTGTGGCCGTGCTCGTCTGGAGGGAGAAACATTTGCTGCACAGGCATCGGGATTTTCCTGGGGATCGAATCCAACGTATTGAAAAACAGCACGGAGTTTTTTTTGTTTTTTTTTCTCACTGTTTTCGGGCTTCAGGGGTCACCGTCGGGCCAAGGGACCTTCAGACAACGACCTCGGATGAAAAATAGGCCCTGGGGAAGGGGTCTGGGTTGCGCTGAACCCCCTTGCAGCGCCCCAGTGCCACCACTGGCGCGCGGGGCTCGCCGGGGATGGGGGTCGCCTATCCAAGAAATCCTGGCGGACGTCCGACACTGTAGCTCCCATTTGGAGGGCCCCTGCGTGCTGCAAGTTTTGCACCATTGGTTGAGGTTCAGCAAAGCCATGAGAATGCTGAGCAGTCGCTTGCTAAGGTCTACGCGTTCCTGAGGTCCGACGGCGCGAACGAAAATCAAACTCCTTGAGAAATCACGACCAGAGCCCAGAAACCCCATCTTTCTGCTACAGTCTTCGCGCTGGCGCAACGCCTGGCTTGAAAAACCCCATGGCCCCAGCCTTGTGCTAAAGTGATGATGATGATGATGATGGTGGTGGTGGTGATGATGATGATGATGATGATGGCTGATGGCTGATGATGATGCTGCTGATGATGATGCTGTTGAGGATGATGATGATGATGATGATGATGATGATGCTGATGATGATGCTGATGATGATGATGATGATGATGATGATGGTGATGATGATGATGATGGTGATGATGATGCTGATGCTGATGATGCTGATGATGATGCTGATGATGATGCTGATGATGATGATGATGATGATGATGATGATGATGATGATGATGATGATGATGATGATGATGATGATGATGATGATGTGGTGGTGATGATGATGATGGTGATGGTGATGATGATGTGAGGTGAGTGATGATGATGGTGATGAGGTGATGAGGTGATGTGGTGATGTGGTGATGATGGTGATGATGATGAGGATGATGAGGATGATGAGGATGATGAGGTGATGAGGATGATGATGATGAGGATGAGGATGGGTGAGGATGGTGATGGTGATGAGGATGATGATGAGATGAGGATGAGGATGAGATGAGGATAGGATGAGGATGATGATGATGATGGTGATGGTGATGTGATGGTGATGGTAATGATCATGATGATGATGATGATGATGATGATGATGATGATGATGATGATGATGATTGATGATGATGATGATGATGATTGATGATGATGATTGATGATGATGATGTTGATGATTGATGATGCTGATGCTGATGCTGATGCTGATGCTGCTGATGATGATGATGCTGGCTGATGCTGATGCTGATGCTGATGCTGATGATGATGATGATGATGATGATGATGATGATGATGATGATGATGATGATGATGATGATGATGATGATGATGATGATGGGAGGAGGGATGACGGGGAGGAGGAAGGTGAGGGAACGCGGGGCGCTGTCTCTTCAAAACGAGGTCCCAGGACCACAGGATGCTTGGGAAAAACGCCATGGCCCCAGACTTGTGCTACAGTGTTTCCCCCTCCGCCGTCGCCGCGCGCCGCCACTTCGCCGCCGCCCGGCGGGCGGTCCGGCGCGGGGCCTCCGGGCGGCCCGGCGGCCCGGCGCCCGCCGCGCGCCGGCCGGGCGAGACCCCGGGCGCAGTCGCGGGCCCCGTCGGGCGCCTGCACCTGTGACGGGGGGTGGGTGGAAGAAAAAAAGTTCGACCAAAAAACAAACGACACCACCCCACCTACGGCCCTCCACGTTGCGCTACGGCTCATCGGGGGCCGTAGCGTATGCCACGTAAGAGCTCACGCTTGATGTCTTGGTACGGGAGGACCTCGTCGCCACGGCCAGATTTCGCCTCGAACTTTTGGTCGGAACGCACCTCTGGAGAGGTCCGAGTGGTAGCGTTGGGCTCCCCTTTTTCTTTTGCAAGGCCCGTTCTCTCTAAAACCGCTCAGGCATGCCTGGGACGACCATGCCTAAAACTCGGAACGTACCTTCTGCTGCCAGACCTTCAGCTCATCCCATGCTCAGGCGCACGCCTGACGACGGCAGACGCCCGCCTCACGTACGTACGCAAGCCCAGTTGGGCCTCCGAGAGCCACACCGGGAGGAAGGGAGCCCAAAGGCAGCGGTTTTGGTACCTCTCCGTTCCCCAGACCGGGGTGGGGTCGGCAGAGGCCGTCGGTCGGAGGCCCGCCCGCGGAGGGCCGCGGCCGAAGCAAAGACACTCCTCCACCGTCCCCCTCCTCCTCCCCCTCCTCCTCCTCCTCCTCCTCCTCCTCCTCCTTCTCTTCCTCCTCCTCCTCCTCCTCCTCCCCCGTCCCCCTCCTCCTCCCCCCCGTCCCCCTCCTCACCCTCCTCCTCCTCCTCCTCCTCTCCCTCCTCCTCCTCCTCCTCCTACCCCGTCCCCCTCCTCCCCCTCCTCCTCCTCCTCCTCCTCCTACTCCTCGTCCACCTCCTTCATCCCTGCTCCTGATACATACTTCCTCCCTGTCGCACCCCGAGGCGTGCCGGTAGGGCGGTCCAGGCGTTTCGCTTGAGACTTCCTCACCGCGTGTGATCTTTGAGCTGAAAATTTGAAGCCGTTTCACGGACTGACAGAGGGCGGGTCGTTTTCGAAGTGTGGTTCTCGCCTTAGACCCGCGCACATACGCTTGAAAAAAGCTGCAAGCGTTTCACGGATCGAGGGCGGGTTGTTTTTAACATGCGCCTCTCGCTTTAGCGCCGCGCACGCAACAGTCTGACGGAGGGAGGGCAACACCTTACAACAGGTGACTCTCGCCTTAGCGCCGCGCACATTGTTTTAACAGTTTCCGGCAGTTTCAAGGAGCTTTGTTGTTGACGTGCCAGAATTTGTGTCTTGATGTGATGTATCATGGTCATGGCGCAACAGTGACGTAGATTCGCGGTGTTGAATTCCTAGGGATGGCGTTCTGACGCCATTCAGGACCGTCAGGACGCAACAGAAACGTTGATTCGCGGCAGTGAAGTCCCAAGACTGGTGTTCTGGCACGGTTCCGGATTTTCAGACGTTTGCCTTGCAATGGGGCCTTTCCTTTCGTGAAAACGAATCTTTACAGGGACCTATGAAGAGGGACCTTGGAGGGAGGGTTGATTGTAACATCTTTGATGGGTCTTGGGTTTGCACTGGTCTTTCTGCTGCTCTTCCTCCTCCTCTTCTCCCCTCCCCCCTCTCCCTCCTCTGGCTGCTGCTGCTTCTGCTGCTGCTGCTGCTGCTTCTGTCCTCCTCTCTCCTCCTCTTCCTCGACAGTGAGTGTTTTCTTATTATTTCCAGCAGCGGTTGTCACCAAAGGGTAAGGGGTTGGGGCCCTGCGTAGGGGTAGCGCTTGGGCGAGGTGGGGCACGTCGGTGCGGGCCAGGGGATAAGTCATCATCTCCTCCTCCTCCTCCTCCTCCTCGTCCCCCTCCTCCTCGTTTCCTCCTCCTCCTCCTCGTCCTCCTCCTCCTCCTCCTCCTTGTTTCTTTCCTCCTCCTCCTCCTCGTCCTCCTCCTCCTCCTCCTCCTCCTCCTCCTCACTCTTCCACCTCCTCCTCCTCCTCCTCCTCCTGGCTTCGGTCCGCCTGGAATGCCCTTCGGGTAATCCAGGCATGGACCGATGCCTGTCGGGGCTGCTTCGGGGTCCCCTCGTCGCCTGGCTCGGTCGCGAGCGGGTGGCGGCGATTCTAGACACGACATCTGGGGCCCTGGCGGCCGTCTGCTAGCAGATGGCCGCCAGGGCCTCTTTGATGATGGCCCATCCATCCCTCCTCCTCCTCCTCCTCCTCCTCCTCCTCCTCCTCCACCTCCTCCTCCTCCTCCTCCTCCTCCTCCTCCTCCTCCTCCTCCTCTGCCTCCTCCTCACTCCTTCTCTTTCCCCTCAGGAGCACCGACCCGCAGATTCAGCGGGGGGGGCAGGAGAAGGATGGCCGATAAGAAGGAGCAGCAGTCGCGGCAAGACTGGGGATGGATGGGGCATGAGGTGGGAGAGGAGTAGAGGCGGGAGGAAGAGCCGGGGGGGGCAGAACGGTGTGATGAGGGGCAGGGGCAGGGGCAACGTTGGGGGGGGGGGATAGTTAGGCTCAGGGGTGCGTGCATCGACCCCACATCGCCCATTCATCGCAGTCAGACTCCTGATAGCCCTCGCGATCGGGGGCCTATCGCCAATCCATCTGCGATTCGTCGCCGATTCCACGTCGATTTTTTCTCCCTGAGCTGGTCCTTCCCGGACGTTAACCCCCAGAGGAGGGGGAGGGGGGACGAAATGGATGAGATCGGGGCAAAACAGGCACAAGTATAGCAGAGGCGCGTGGTGTCTGCCCAACAGTGGCGGTGTCGCCTCCGACGCAGGCTGCGTTCGGGGAAACGTTTCTCGCGCCAGCCGGCTGGATAGAAGGTTTGTGACGGCCTGTTCGGCAAATCGTGTATGGTGGATCATCGGTTTTTCTTCTCCAGAGGTCCCCCTGGTCGCCTCAGTCAGACGCGGGTGTAAAACTGGGCGCGGATGGTGCCGAGGAGGGGAGGGGTGAGGAATTGGTTCTGAGCGGTTTGCCGATGGTAATGGAGGAGGGAAGAGATAATCAGCTGTGTTTAATCCAAAAAGGGTTGAGCGGAGCAGATGCCATAGGGAACAAGCTGCACAGTGATCGGCCCAAAGGGTGTTGAGCACATACCAGATGACAGGTGATGTGCAGCCGCATGGACTTCTATACATAAAGTTGGCCCAGTTTCACGGAGCGTCCGCACATTGTTTTGATACCGAGTTCGACTGCAGACCATACGTGGTTTTCTCAGGCTCGCTCTGGAGCTTCGACGCCCACGGGCTCTTCCGAGAGACAGCGATGGTTAGGGTAGGAACCCAGCACTCTTTCTCAGACGCAGCAGAACTGAGCCCGACACCGTGGACTGGGCTTCCTCTGCATGTTTTTTCGGTGCTGCTCAACCTTGGGGATTCCGTCAGGAAGTTCAGAATTTCCAGGGTCTGGGATTCTATCTCCTAGATTCCATCTCCCGGGCCCGGTTCGATTCCGTTGTTCTGACGCAGCCCAGTGTTCGCGTGGAGTTTTTGCGCATCCTGGTGCGGCTGATCAAATTCGATTTCGCCTTCGTGCCGATGCAACCCGACCTGACGCACATTTCGTCTCGATCTGATTTCTGTATTTGGTGCTGAGTGATCCTGGGCCCCCGTAGCTGCCGACCCCATCCCCTGGGGCTGACTTTTCGTGCCTGGGCCGCTGTCTGATGGCTCCCGGGGCCCTGGAAGCGCACTGTAGGAGGGCCCACGACCCAGAGGAACGTCTGCGTATTGTTTTGATAGTTCAGGGTCAGGGGCTTTCGCTTCGAGTTCGGGGCGACACGCTAAGCACCCCCCAGTCCCGAAGCGTCAAAGTTCGGGGCTTTTTCCAGCCTCCCGCCCCAAGAAGCAGGAGGGTGCTGGAGGATGCTGGTGGACGCTGGAGAAGGAGGAGGAGGAGGAGGAGGAGGAGGAGGAGGAGGAGGAGGAGGAGGAGGAGGAGGAGGAGGACCAGTGTAAACGCAAGAGTCATCAACGGTTCATTCCCACTGAGGGAACTGCCTCGTTGGAAGACACTTGTTTGAAGACCCCGAAGCATGCCAAAACATTGTTCTCGGGATTCCAACGCCACGGATCAACCTGACTGTTGCATCTTGACCATCTTGAAGCGTGCCAGAACACGGTTCCTGGGACTTCAACACAGGGAATCAACGTACCTGCTGCGCCCGCATAAATCTTGAATCCTTCTGAAACACCATTTCTGGTACGTTGATGATGGGAATCCGTGAACATCTTGAACATTTTGTCAACGAATGTGCGCGGTGTTAAGGCGAGAGCTACATTTTGAAAAGGAGCCGCCCTCAATCTGTGAAGCTCTTGCAAATTCGTTGAACGAATGTGCGCCGCGCTAAGGCGGCGAGAGCCGCATTTTGAGAACCGCCCGCCCTCAATCGGTGACGCTCTTGCATTTTTTAAGCGAATGTGCGCCGCGCCAAGGCGAGAGCCACATTTTTGAAACCGCCCGCCCTCCATCTGTTTAACTGTTGCCAACTTTTAAGCTCCAGAGTCACACGTGGTCTCGGTGGTCAGAAATGTCCGGCCCGCCCTAAAAACGGGCCTTGGGGTGCGACACGGAGATGAAAAGGAATGGAGGAGGAGGAGGAGGAGGAGGAGGAGGAGGAGGAGGAGGAGGAGGCGGAGGAGGCGGAGAGGAGGAGGAGGAGATGAGGAGGAGGGAAGGAGGAGGAGCAGGGAGGAGGAGGAGGAGGATGAGGAGGAGGAGGAGGACGAGAAGGGGAGGAGGAGGACGAGGAGGAGGGGGAGGAGGAGGATGAGGAGGAGGAATAATAAGACTAATAACAATACTAATAATAGTAATACTAGTACTAATATCAATAACAGTAATATTAATAATACTAAGCATAAAAAGAATATCAATCCGACGAATCACAACACTAATAATAAGCGTATTACTGTTATTAGTAATAACCCTAATACTAATACTAGTACTACTAATAACAACATGGATACTAATACGAATGATAGCAGTAATAATAATAATCTGATGATGATGATGATGATGATGATGATGATGATGATGATGATGATGATGATGATGAGGAGGAGGAGGAGGAGGAGGAGGAGGGCGGGGGATGATGAGGAGGAGGATGAGGAG
>CAUYUJ010015388.1:308687-321187 GCA_963575745.1 Prorocentrum cordatum | reverse complement strand
TCTCACAGCCGTCACCTCGTGCGTTTCTGCGTGCCAGGCTCGCATGCTTTACTTTGGGGGCCGTAAGTCTCGCATGCGTGCTCACCGCCTGTGCCGTAGCTTTTCACCGCTTCTGCAGGTAGCTTTCTTACGACCTGGGGAGGCGAGCGTCGCGGAGGCGCTTGAATTGTTTCAGTTTGTTTACCTGCAGGTTCGTTGTGTTCTGGGCCCTGGGCCGCATGCCAACGGCGAGCAATCCATCCCATCGAGCTTTGCATACCAGCTAGGCTCCGAGAGCATGTGCGTCGGCCGGGGTGCGCAGGTTCGGGGCTCCTCAGGATGCCCAGGAGGCGTTGGGCGGTTTCGGGAACACCTTCGAGGCCTTCGCTGTATTGCCCATGGTCCCCAACTAAAGAACGAATCATTACCTACAATTAGCTCCTGGATGTAATTCCCGGCTCCTCCTGTACTTCCTGGCCCTAACCTTCGCCGCCCAGGTGCGTGCGCTCGAGAGCGAACATATCGCCTGCACTCGCCCGCTCGCCAATGATCTCAACGACCCTCATCTCGGTCGTTTGCGCGTTCGGTTTCGACGGCACCCGCGAGCGCGACAACGCAGACGGGCGCGACGTCAGTGTGAGCACAGCTCAGAGGCACATGCGGCACTCAATCAGACATGGTGCGAGAAGCGCATAACTACCTTATGTTCACAACGCATGGGCTTCTCACAGTACTTAGCTGCGCGTCATAGATGGCAGCGCCTCCTTCGACAACGGGTGCAAGCGCGTCAGGGCATGGGGCCGCTAAACCTCGCGGGCTCGGGTAATGCGATCCTCGTGCTGAAATGGGCCTCCACGTTCCCGCTGCCCATCTCGTGGGGGCTCGTTTGCAAGGCGCGTGCGAACGGCGCAGATTATTTATTCAATGTTTGGGCATTCACATCGCTGTTCCCGTTCTGGATGGATCGTGTTAGGGTTCGGTCCCCCCTGAAATCCTACCTGCATTCGGTCAAGCTCCCCGCGCCTGGCAGCAGCGTTGTGAAGGTCTTTTCTCCGTCTGAAGTGGCTCCAGTGAAGTGTTGGCTCGCCCGCGCGGTGCAGCAGGCGCGTCCGTTGCGCCCAGCTCGGGCGACGTGGGTGGCCAAGTCGGTTCGCATCGTAGTGCGTCCTTAGCTCGCGCCCCGACGACGCCCCTGCAATGTTGCTCGCACTTTTCGGCGACAAGATTTTCAGGATTTAGGCCGGCTTCCTTTGCGTGATTTTCACTTGGCGGCGCGCGGTGAAGATGTGGGGCGCGCCCCGATGAATGGGCGCATGCCCCATCGTTGCCCCAGACCTGCCGCAGCCCCGACGTGGCGATGCCCAAACTTCGCGTCGGCGGTGGCTTTCGCCCCAGGGCCTCGGCAAAAACACGCGCCCGAACTATGGCGTCGACGGCCCCGCCCGACCCCGCCGACTCCCCTTGACGGGGGGCGATGCCAGGCCCTTGGAGAGGCCCGCCAGGACTTCGAGAACATGGCCCTCGAGGCCCAAGGCCCTATCAGCTTCGCGGTTGAGGGCAAAGACCCCAGCGCTTTATGGCGCATGCTTTATCATCTAGCCAGGTGGCTCCACATGATTGCTAGAGCTCCCGATCGTTGGCGAGTTGTTGATACTCTTCGAAGGCTGCAGTCGTTGGCTGGTATCGGCTCCTATACGATTATACCGCCCCAAAGTCCCCCAGGGCCAAGGGGGGGGGGGGGGGGGCTCGCTGCCGAGCGCGTCCCTTGCATCTATCCTGCGGTCAAGCTGAAATGTCGAGGCGGCGGTCGTCTCCCCCCCGAATCGGGGCGGCATGCATGTAAGGAGCTTCAACGCAGCTGTTTTCGGAACATCTGCAGTTTCGTTCGGTTACCGTCACGATCGCTATACAGATCAATCAGCCGTGCGTTCACCTCTCTCTCTCTAACTAGATGAACCCAGGGTGGTCTTTCTCATCCCTGGATACCGCTGTGCCTAATCTGCTGGGCCAGTATGAGCATCTCGTTTCGGCGCCAGCGTTGGGCCCATGATTGTGCAGGGGCTGCCAGACGCCTATGACCCGCCCGGGCCTCGCTGTTGGGGGCGCTGGTCAGGCGTGCGAGGCCATCGCAGTAGATGGTCCACGAGTGTCCCGATCGCTTGTTTGCCAAGCTTGATGCGAGTGAAAAAGAAGGCACGCGAAGATGCGTCATGGTCATTCGCGCACAACGATCACATGTGTTCTTTGAGGGCTCCACTTCACGACGCTTGTGGGGTCGCACGGCTTGGCGCGCCAGTAGCGTTCGGTGGGCTCTCGAAGACTTCTTGGGGCTGAGGCTGTTTCTGGCCAGTGGTCTGGTTGTTTAGCAGCTTTGTGGGATTCCAATGGCCTCTCAGCGGGGCTATCCTTCATGCTGTACTCAGTGACCTAGAGTTCCAGACTGATTCCCACTACCCAGGCAGACGGAGCACTATCATGACGGGGCGATATGTTGACGACATTTTTCTGGCCTCGAAGGTATGTTGTAGCAGATGTCTTAACGCCTGTATGGCTCCGCGGTCAAATTTGATTACGCCGAACCCACCCAGCTAAATATAAGTACGCTCGTGGCCCCTTACCTGGAGGCTGTGCTTTTCTTCTCGCTCACGGGGGCCACCGGCTGGGTCATCCATAACAATGAGGCGTATGGGTTATCGGGGCGTATGTCTGACCTAGCCAAGCAGTCACTACCTCCATACTTAAGTGCTGTCCCGCCTAACCTACTTAAGCAACGTCGTGCTGAATTACGCGGCCGACTTAAGCGAAGGCAGCAGCTGCGAATTGGTGGTCTCAATTTGCTTGTTTTGATCTGTGGTGGTGTACTTCTACTTCTACGACCGGGATGCACTTGGCAACGCATTCGCCGTATATGGTATGATATCCTTCCTCCCTCCCAGCAGTTGAAAATTCGCAAAGCAGCTACTAAGTTGGTTCTTCAAGCCTCCAGCGCTCTGCGGGCCCCACCCTCTACCCTGGTAGCTGTCTTTTCTCAGAACCTTGTGGACTCATCTACTCCTGCTCAGACAGACGACCTGACCTCGCCCGCGTCAGCGGCGAGTGCGATGTTCGGCTCCTGGCGCAGGGGCGGCGGCAAGGGCGGCGGCCGCCCTGGAGGTGGGCCACGCGCCCCCCGCTTCCAGCAGCCCCAGTGGTCCAAGGGCGTGAACTACACCAACTACGCCCGCGGCAACGCTGGCGGCGGTGCACTGGGTGGTTTCTCAGGGATGCTCGGCCCGATGACCTCCGTGATGGACGACGTCGCAGCCTTTGGCCAGCTCGCGCGCGTGGGGAACGCCTTGGCCCAGAGACAGCAGCGGCCTACTCGGCCTGCTCCGACGGCCGCGGGGGCCGCCCCGCCAGCCGCGCCGTCTGGGACGGCACCCGGTGCTGGCGCACCGGGGGCCCCGACCAATTCGGAGCCCGCGCGCGAGCTCGTCGGTGCTCTCACGGATGTGCTCTGCTCCAGTGCGCCTGGGCACTCACGGCTGCAGCAGACTGTGGAACGCCGACGCAATCTCGTTGGCAACCCGTCCATGTCCAACGGGTCGGCCTCGGGCAACTCCCAACTGGCTCAGCGCCCCATCATCTAGTAGTTGCAGTCTAACATGGCAACGCTCCAGTCCGCCGTCGACGCTCACGGCCAGCAGATCGGGGCGATCAACACGACGCTGGCTAGCGCCGCGGAGGACTCCAGGGCGACCAGGGAGATGATGGAGAGGATGATGAGCATGCCCCACCCTCCGCCTGTAACGCCACTGCGTGGCCCACCACGTCCTCCTGGCCTCGCGCCGTCGCCTCTGGCGGCGCCTGGTGGTGGCACTGCAGGGCTCGAAGCCGCTGCCGCGGCCGAAGAGAAGGGCCCGTTTGTCAAGCCTCAGATGACGGTGGCCGAGCACGAGCATGCCCTTGCGATCTTGGGGGTTGGCGCTCAGCGGCAGAATGTGACCCAGCTTAGCCGAGAGGTAGCCTCTGCCGAGGGCGCCGTGACGCCATTCAGTGAATGGTGGACACAGGTGGCTCGCTGCAAGGGAATCTCTCAGTGGCAGACCAAGCTCTAGGCGATTGGCTTACCCGCTGACAACCGGCCGCGGCTTCGAGCTTCACGGAGATCGGGCAGCTCATTTTCTCGCGGGCCCATCGCGACGGGACCTGGAGCGACGCCGATCTTCAGACGATCATGCTCTCATGGTTGGCTACACAAGACGAGAGCTACTCGGTGCTGACTCTTAGTGGAGCTACTGTGTGGCCTATGCTCCGCGTGTTCTCATTGCTGATCCCTTGAGTCATCTTCCTCTGGACTGCGTGCCAGACTTGCATCTTCATCGGCTTTGCACGGCTCTCGGCCGAAAGCCTGCTCACCTTTGTCATTCAGCGCGTGTTATCCATCATTCCGCTCTTGGGGCTGAGAGTTGTATCGGTCTTTGTCTGACCCAATGCGGCCCCATGGTCAAGCGCGCTCATGGCTCTGCTAGGAGTTTTTTCCCCGGGGTGAGTCTGATGATTCTTCCAAGCCGATTCAGAATGGCCAAGGAGACAGTGAATCGAGGGCTTGGTTTGCTGCTATATCTCAGCCGCTCCTCCTTGGACTGCGCGCATGGATGGGCCAGTGATAGCCGACACCTACACCGATAATTGGTCAGCTGACGAGGTGACGGCCCTGCTGCTTCGCCGCAGCAGGCCTGACGTGACAGTTTGTTTCTTTCCCTCCCCTGATCTGCTCGGTCGGGATGTGTGTGTGCTTCCTTTTCAACATATGATTGGACTCGATTACAGTTCCCACTGGGTTCAGGCGTGTGCTCACTTTGCATACGCAAATGTACGCGTAGCGAACCGTTCCATAGTGCTTTAGGTTTACTCTGAATGTCTGTACCATTGTGACAGCTCGTGTTAGTGTAGGGAAAGCCGCGCGACGGCCGAGCCACTTTGATGTCAGACCACAGTCCAGATTTATGTTTTTGTTTCCCTCTCTCCTCCTCGTTTCTGTCTTTCGTTCTCCTCTCTCCTCTTCCTCTCGCCGCGTCTCGTTCCCCGCTCCCTGGACCTGAAAAGCAACAGGCTGTGTAGTATCAGTTCGTACCAGTGTCATTTGATTGCAGTGCCGTTTATCACACCACATACATTTCATATTCAGACCTCCGAGCGGGGGTTTAGGAGCTTGCTCAAGCCGGTTCGTCGGCGCATATAAGTATAGGCTTCCGCTCGGTTGATCGGTGCCCGTTCGAATTGGGAAAACGACGAGACCCTGAAGCCTACACGGGGACTCAAAGGTGGACTCAAATCAAGATTGGTTAAGAGTTTCTCATCGCTAGTGTGTGTGTGTGTGTGTGTGTGTGTGCGTGCGTGCGTGCGTGCGTGCGTGCGTGCGTGTGCGTATCCGGCCGCGCGCGTTCGTTCCGTGCTGCCTGCTCGACTCGCTGGGCCTTGTCGCTGCGCGCGAGGCCGCGGTCGCCAAGAGGTGTGTGTGCGTGTGTGTGTGTGTGTGTGTGTGTGTGTGTGTGTGTGTGTGTCGGCGCGTGTGTGTGTGTGTGTGTGTGTGTGTGTGTGTGTGTGTGTGTGCGTGCGTGCGTGCGTGCGTGCGTGCGTGCGTGTGTGTGTGTGTGTGTGTGTCAGTGTGTGTGTGTGTGTGGTGTGTGTGTGCGTGTGTGTGTGTGTGTGTGCGTGTGTGTGTGTGTGTGTGTGTGTGTGTGTGTGTGCATGCCACATCGCTGGAACAGTCCCTGTGCCCAGCCGCCGACGCAAAACAAGTGTGTGTGTGTGTGTGTGTATGTGTGTGTGTGTGTGTGTGTGCGTGTGTTTCGCCACTTCGGCCTCCAGGGTGCCACTCTCAGGCGCTGGGGCCGTGAGTTGGCCACAGGGAGCGCACCCCCTCCCACCTGGCCCCCTTCTGGGGCTGGGCCCTACAGCGCCTGTCGCTCCTATTTCTCACGTGGCTCCTCCTGCTCTTCCTGCTCACGTTGCTCCTCCCTCTCTTCCTGGTGCTCCTCCCTCCTCCATTGTCTCCGCATCTTTCCCATCATCATCTCGCTCGTCTTGCTCTTCCCTTCAATTCTCCGCCCGAGGCTCCTCCCTCTCGCCTTCGCCGCCTCTTCGTCGTCATCCTCTCCACTTTTTGCACAATACCGCGGAGGGGTGGGGCGGTGCATCCTGCCATTGGCTCGTCGGATTTCCAGGCAGCTGTTATCGGAGGGGGAGGGGAGTTTTGATGATCATCACTAGCGATCGGGTCAATCGTTAAGCTGGGGGTCTCTGAAAGGCTTGGGCCCTGGGTCTGTCTCCTGGCACCTTCAGGATAGTTATGCGTGCGTATCTTGATCAGAATGGTGATATATTCGACGTTCCCTTGGCCCTAACAGGGGCGGTTGGGACATCCTGAAGGGCCTTTTCAGATGATTTGAAGGATTGCTCGATGGGTACCCGTTTTCGTCAGAGCGTTCGCTCTCATGGTACTCGGTGGTGCTTTTTCTCCGGGTATTTGGGACGTATCTTGACGCTTTCGTGGATGACACGTCTTTGTCCCGCACAGGCAGAGTTGCGAATGCGGGTGAGGGCCGTGTCGAGAGCTCCATCGGCCTGCATCAGGCGATTGGGGTCAGAGCCCGGCTGGGCCTTGACCAATGGCAAGTGCGGATAATCGGGGAAGTGCGTACAGCTGCGGCGCCATTGCGGGGTTTGAGCTCCGGGCCTGTCAAGGAGCCACGCGGGGAACAGACCTCTGACGTCGTGGATCTTTTAGCAGCGTGGCTCCCTCGGAGGTCTGGACCCCTTCCTGGGGACCAGCTTGTCGTCCTGAGCAGTCTGTGGGGGGTCCCGTGGCCTTGTGAGGGCCCCCGGAGTCGGCGGCGAGCGAGGGGGGGGAGGTGAGAAGGAGAAGGCCTGCTCAGAAGGCGGCGGGGCTTCTCAGAAACCCCTGCGACTTCGGAGAAGTCTTCCGTGTCTGCCTGGGGAAAGCTCAGAGAGTTTCAAGACGGCTGGGGGGTTTCCGAGCCTTCGGAGAAGGCCCGCCCTCTTCTCACTTCAGCCTCGCGGCCGACAGAGGCCGTAAAAACGGCCAGGCGTGCTCGGTCGCGATCTCTTCGCGGCGCGAGGGCGTCGGGCGCTGGAGGGTCGAGTGGTCCGAGGCCCGCGCCGCGAGCAAAGAGCCAGAAGCACGGCGCTGGGCGGCTTCCCTCCTCCTCCTCCTCCTCCTCCTCCTCCTCTTCCCTCCTCCTCCTCCTCCTCCTCCTCTTCCCTCCTCCAGTTCCTGCTCCCTCCTCCAGTTCCTGCTCCCGAGGCCTCCGGCATGCTTCTGTTGGCACCAGGGCCCCGAGGCTCGAAGACGAAACGCCGGCGTAAGCAAACAGCAGCTCAAAACTCCGCGGCAATTTTTCTGGCACGCGGAGCTTGCTAGGGGGGCGCCGCCAGGCGGTCCAGCGCTAATCCCATACATCCGCGCAGAGATCCCAAAGTTCATGCTTGACCAGCCTGAAACACATCCCTATCCCTATATCTGGCATTTCTTTACCACGGTGCCAATCTTAAGGATTTCCCCTAGTTTCATTCTGAAGGCGCATCACTAAGATTGTCATCTCCTTGGGCTTGTCGATCGCAGGGGATGGGATCAGTTCGAGGCTGGTCAGTGCTTACGCCTTCTCTTCTTCGGGGGAGGGGAGGGAACAGTGAGGCCGGGAAGGTGCAGGATGAGGAGGGGCCTTGCGTCGCTCGTCTCTGGGGGCCCACGCGTGCCTTGGGGTCTCCAGGGTTGTCCGCGCTGCGTGTGCCAACCCGCGTCTGGGCCCCCTCTCCCCGAGCACACCGGGTCTCCGAGCTCTGGCGTGGCAGGTCTGGTCACACCGGCAGGTTGCCCTCCTGGCGGGTGGGAGGGACGAGCGGGGAGGCAGGAGAAGAGGGATGCAGGAGGCGACATGAGGAGTAAGAGAGGGGAAAAAGGAGGCAGGAGGCAGCAGGATAACCAAGAAAGGAGGAGGAGGAAGAGGAGGAGGAGGAGGAGGCCATTTTTTGGGCCATTTTTTTGTTCGGCCCCCTGGCGCCCTGCCGGCAGGCTAAACCAGGTGCCGTCTGCGCGGCTGTCAGTCCACGCCACCGTCGCCGAAGGGCGACTCCCTGCCCGCCGCCACGCGAGCCCTCGCCCAGCGGGCCGCAGCGGCGGGCGAGGCGAAGCCGTGGAGCTCCGCCGCCTGCCAGGCGTCCGCCACGACAGGCCGCAGCCCCCAGCGCGGCGGCCTCCCTGCACCAGCGGGAGCGCCTGCGCCCGCCTCGCCGCCTGCGCCGTCGCGGAGCACCGCCGCGAGCCGCGCCTGCTCCTCCAGCGTGGGCGGCTGCGGGGCCGAGAGCCTGGCCTTGCTCTTGGGCTCCTGGAGGCGCATCAGGAGCCGCCGCGCCTCCGCCGCCCTTTCTCCAGGGGCTGGCCGTCCCTTGCAGCTGCCCAGCAAGCCTGTCCCAGCAGGAGGGGACCGCTTCCAGAATCGGCAACCACACTTCATGCACCGGGCCACGGCACCATCTCCATTCTCGAGGCGCGAGACGACGATGCAGTGCCCACGAACCTCCCGCGCCACTCCAGCTCCTGCAATCGCGGCCTTCAGCTCGGGAGCGGCCACAGCCGCCTCCGCCAGCTCGGCAGCCGCGGCAGCGGCGGGCGCCTGGCCATGCTCCTCTCCAGCAGCAGCCCCAGCAGCAGCGCCAGGCGTCTGGCCAAGCTCGAGGTCGGCCTCGAGCGCCAGCGCCGCCACCTGCGCGTCGGCCTGCTCCGCCGCGTCCAGCGCCTCCTGCGGGATGTCGTAGACGAGGTCGGCCGTGCCCACGACCCCGTCGGAGTCCAGCTGCTCTCGGTCCACCATGGTGGCGGCCAGCTCGCCAACCCAGCGCCCGAGCTCCTCCACGCGCCAGGCACACGCCTGGAGGAACCAGACCAGCTCCTCGTCGATCGGCCACAGAGCCGCGCCTCGCTTGGCCCACAGGTCAGCTGCCCTGTTGCCCCTGATCAGGAGCTCCTCCTCCCAGGTGGCAGCTGCCGAGAGCTCCTTGTGCGCCTTGACCTTCCGCACCGTGGCCGTCGGGCCTGGCCCAGCCCACCACTCCTGCCAGAGGTGGCGGCGCGCCTGCAGTGGCGCGAGGGCCTTGCCCTGCGAGAGCGCCAAGCCGACCGTGCCCGCGCAGTCGCAGAAGACCTCGAGGCCCGAGCCATCGGCCGACGGCAACCAGAACTGTCGGCCGTCGCGGGGAAGGCCAAGGCGGGGTCGGGGCACAGCGCGGAGGAGGAGGAGGAGGACGAGGACGAGGACGAGGACGAGGAGGAGGAGGAGGAGGAGGCGGAGGAGAGAGGAGGAGGAGGAGGAGGAGGAGGAGGAGGAGGAGGAGGAGGAGGAGGAGGAGGAGGCGGAGGAGGAGGCGCGGTACATGCGCCCCCCAGAACGGCGTTGAGAAGCTGATCGAATTGATCAAGGAGAACGGCAAGTGGCAGGACTCTCGACGAGCTCCAAGCTCCTCCCCCTCATTCTCTACTCCCCTTCCTGTCCCACCCCGACCTGTGGCGCAACCCATTGTGCAACCCATGGCGCAACCTGTGGTGCAACCCATGGCACAACCTATTGCGAGCACTATGGCGCAATCTACAGCACAACTGGTGGCGCAAGGTATGGGTCAACTTATGGTGCAACCGATGGCGTAGCTTACTGTGCAAATCATCACGCACCTACGGTTCAGCATATGGTGCATCGTATGGCGCAACTTATCGTGCAACTTCTGGCGCAACATTTGGCACAACCTAGCGTGTGGTGCAACCAGTGGTGAAGCCAATGGTGCAACCTGGCTTCATATGGCGCAGCATATAGCACACTATATGGCATAACCTGTTGCGCAGCATATGGTTGGACGTGGGCTAGTCGATCCTCAGAGACAGGGGTGTTCTGCACACGCAGGCTTTGCCTCGTTCCTCGGCAGGTAATTGGTTTGATATTCCCCCGCTAGGACGTGGATACTGTTTGGCAGCGTAAGAGGATTCGGTGACGCAGGGGGGAGCCTTGGGAATCGTTGAAGTCACACTGCCTAGAGAGCGCAGCACAGTCTATTGAAAACAAATGCTTTACCCTCACAACTTCTGTGGGCCTACGACCGACCTATGCTGGTTCGGATGTGGAGCGGTGGGGCACACGCGGCAAGCTTGCGAATTATCTAGGCGAATGGCACAACCATATGGAGCTGCGGGCACCGCGAAGCAAGTGAGAAGAAGCAGGGGGTGAGGAGTGAGGGGTGTGCCGAAACAGGGCAGGAGCGCCATGCGGACCCTGCCACTGGGGCCTGAGATGAGGCCCCCATAGGGGGCCACGGCGCATGTGAGGGGTGTGCCAAATCGGATGCGGGTACGCCATGCGGACCCTGCCGCTGGGGCCTGCAGTGGAGCTTCCTTTGGGACCATGAGACGTGTGAAGGGTGTGCCGAGTCGGGTGCGGGCACGCCATGCAGACCCTGCCGCTGGGGCCTTGGATGGAGCTCGCTTCGGGCCCCCGAAACGTGTTGAGGGTGTGCCGAGACGGGTGCGAATGCGCCATGCGGATGCTGCCGCTGGGGCCTTGAGCGGAGCTCCCTTCGGGGACATGGGCCACGAAACGTGTGAGGGGTTTGCCGAGTCGGGTGCGGGTGCGCCATGCGGACCCTGCCGCTGCGGCCTTAGATTGGGATTCTTTTGGGGCCCCGGAGCGTGTGAGGGGTGCTCCGAACCGGGTGTGGGTACGCCATGCGGACCCTGCCGCTGGGGCCTTCGGTGGAGCTCCCTATGGGGCCAGGCAGGCCCAGGAAGAGGACAGATGTCTCCAGGGTGCTCCATGACGCTCATAGCGACCTTGATCAGGCTGAGCCCCCAGTACATCCTCCAGACCCGCCTGTTCCCAGATATACCGTAGAGTCTCTGCCCGATTTTGTATCCTTCCCGTCGTCGTCTGAGAGGGACCGCCAGGCTGCTTCTGCAGCGGCTTCCTGCTACCAGGAAGCTCGATACACCTGACGTGACTGCCCTGGGCGAGAGGTGGATACACATTCATTTTTGTGTGTGTGTGTGTGTGTGTGTTTGTATGTGTGTGTGTGTGTGTGTGTTCCTGTCTCCTGGCAGTGCCATGCAGGACCTTGCAGTCCGAATATTTCGGCGGCGCGTAAGAGTGCCCTTTCGCCGGAGTGGCACTTGGTGCGGACCCCCAGGGGGCTGCCCGAACAGTGGCCTGCGCGATTGGATCTGGCCCCCCCGCGGTTCCCTGGAGCCGCGCACCAAAGGCCACTCTTGCCAAGGGTCACTCCTGCCAGTAGCCGAGTCACACGAGGGCCGACCAGGCAGCCTCTGGCGGTCGTCGGCCACCTCGCTCTGCGTGCGCGGCGGGCGCGGCGCGCCCCACCGCAGGACCCTCCGGAGGAGGTGGCGTCCGAGGAGGTGGGCGCCACGGCCGTCATGGGCTGAGGGCCCCACGCGCGTGGCCTCGCCCAGGGGGGGCTGGCTCGCTCTCTCGGCCGCGATCTGTGCACGACGCACGGGGCCCTGGTGCCGCCGGGGCCTCGGCTCAAGTCGGGCGTGTCCCTCGACAGGAGGAATATTCAAAAATGGGGGACAAAAACAGTCTGAGGACGAGTTTGTGAGTGATTTTGACTACTCTTGGGCATTTTTTTGCATATGTTTAATTTTTCCTTCAAAATCCGCCTGTCGGGTTATGATGTTCCAACCTATTTTAGCCTTGACCACCAGGAGGAATTTCGAGCACCAGGAAAGTACCGAAATTTGAAGGTTTTCACGTGTCCGGCCCTGGGAGGCGATACTCGTTCGACAATGTTTCGATGCTTTTCTGGGCGCCGGAAATCATTTCTGGCATGTGGTCCTTAAGTACGATGGGAACCACAGAACTGTCGGGGGACATGCCCGACCGAAAGCCTCGGCCCGCACGTCCTCTCTTTGCGCGCTTCGTGGCTGGAGGCCGGCGTGCCCGGGGGATCTGCACGTGGCGTCCTGGGCGCGCGCGGCCGCGCGTTTTCGGGCGGAGCTCCGCGAGCGAGGCGATGTGCGCCTCGATCGCGGGAGCGGGTCGTGGCGACGCGGGGGGAGTCATTGGAGGACAAGGCACCCATGCTGCTACCCTTCGGCCGTTTTCCCCTTTTTCGGCTTCCTGGGAGAACCTCGTCGCCTCCGCTGGATTCGCCTCAAAATCCTGGTCAGAACGCACCCTGGGAGAGGCCCAGGGAGTAGCGGTATCGGTACCTTTGGGTTTCCCCAGGGAGGAGGAAATGAGAGGTGCCGAGTGGTACAGGCGTGCCCCCTCTTGCTGTTCGCTTCCCCTGCGGGGCCTACAGCCTACAGGTCTGGACAGCCCAGGGCGCTGTGCTTCCCGTGTTCTGAGGTGCTCGAGCGGCAGCGAAGCCGATTTGGGAACGGCAAGCTCCAGTGGGCAAAGGTTCATAATGTTTCTATACCCTGGCGTCTCGCCTGCCCCGAAATTGAGAGGAATTGA
>CAUYUJ010015388.1:268687-301187 GCA_963575745.1 Prorocentrum cordatum | reverse complement strand
GGCTCGCGCGCCAGCCCGTGGGCGCCTCGCGGTCGCCTCGTGCGCCCACGGCACGGGCTTGCACCACAAGCGCGTGCACCGCACAGCTTTGCACCACGGGGGGGCCTGGCGAATCGGTTCACGTCGGCATGCGCCATGGATATCGCCCTGGGACTCGAGACGCGGGTGCGTCACGGGGTGCTTCACGCGCGCGCCGCGAAGCGCCAGCGTCTGCCGAGGGATTGGCCATCATAGGTGGACGGGATAGGCGGGGCGGAAGGCGGGGCCATTCCGTGCCGTCCTCGTATCTTGTGTGTTTCATTGCATTCTTCTAAGGATTCAGTGCTTGTCCGTGCTCTCCTTTTCTGCACATACGGGTGTCCTGGGGGTCGTGCGGGATTCCTCATACCTGCAGTGCTTCCCCATGGGCCCTGAGGGAATCCCGATGGCTCCAGAGGACGCATTACGAAATCTCGCAGATTTGTTTTGTGGGCCAAGTGATTTCAGTAACTGGCTCGAGAGTGTCCTTCGGGTGCGTATGGATCTACTGAGGCCACCTGAAGATTTCCCATAAGGTTTCAGGATGTCCCCAGGAGCCTTGGAATTTCAAGGTGTTTCGGAACGCGATGGGGCAGGAAAAGGGGAGAGACGATGGCCAGGGAGGAGGGAGGCCTGATATGGTCTTGCCCTCCCTGTGGGCCAGAAGACGGAGATGTTGAGGGGGGGTGGAAAGAGGGGAGGAGGAACAGGTACAAGAGCGGCGGCAGGCAGATCACGAAGAGGGCCGCAGCAGCAATAGCAGGAGCACGGGGAGGTGAATGGCGAAGGGGAGGACGAGGACGAGGAGGAGCAGGAGGAGGAGGAGGAGAAGGAGGAGGACGAGGACGAGGACGAGGACGAGGACGAGGAGGATGAGGAGGAGGAGGAGGAGGAGGAGGAGGATGGCCCGCGGAGGCGGTGGACAGGAAACTAGCGAGCCGATGATGCAGCCCCCTGGCCGGGCTCGGCGGCTTCGCCGGCGGTTTCGCGCCAATTTCGTTTCACTGCCCGAAGATAGGCACGTTTTGAAACAAGCTCTGTCAGCTCGCCTGGCAAAGAGTGCGCGCTCGAGATTAGGGGTGGCGACGGAGGGGAATAGTGCGGCCCAGGCCTCCTACCCTGCGGAGGAGGAGGCGGAGGAGGGGGAGGGTGCAGCTGTCGCCTCAACAAAACAAGTCTTGTCGTGTTGTCATCCCGCAGCCCCCCATTTCCTCCAATGATACCTGGGGATTGTGAGCGTACATCGCAGGTTTGAGGATTATCGGGCGGAGGCGTGCGTTACGTTTTCTCTGCCTGCACAACAGCGGCCTGCCAGCGATCTAATCCGAAACGGAGCAGGGGGACGTGTTACGTTTCTCCCTTGATCCTGAACGATGCCCTACATCGTGCAAGCGGTATTGTGGGTAGCTGAAGGGTGCGATGTGTGTGTGTGTGTGTGTGTGATTGGGACCACGGTTTGTTTTCCCGCATCCATTGCGTACCCTCCTCTCCTCCTCTTGTCCCTCTTCCGCCTCCTCCCTTTCTTCCCCCTCCCCCGTCCTTTCTGTATCCTCCTCCTCCTCCTCGTCCTCGTCGTCGTCGTCGTCCTCCTCCTCCTCCTCCTCCTCCTCCCTCCTTCTCACCTCCCCATGCTTCAGTCGTCGCCCGACACTGTGATCGTCGCCGTGGTCGTCGCTGTCGCTGCCGCAGCTTCACTTCAGAACGGCGTAGCTGTTGCGGGCCAAGGTGGCTCGAGTTCTTTTTTAGTTTGCAAATCTTTCTGGCAGGTGCGTCCGCTGCCTTGGAAAGACGGCAGGTCAAAGCGCATGGCGAAAGGTCTCGGCAGCTCGCAGCTCAAGGGGGGCTCGAAGGGCAGCCAGGGCTTCTGCTATGCACCGTGGATTCAGGGCGACTCGAGGAAGGGCGCAAGTGTTCGTGATGCTTGGCCTCTCCTCATCCCTGGCCCTCAGGATCCTGTCCCTTCTTCTTGCGGGCAGCGCTGGACATGCAACGCCTTCGGATGTCGTCCGGTTCCGGCTGGTTCAAATGGTGCAAGCACTGCAGATGTTCTCGTCCAAGGACTCCCGACAGCGTGTGATTCAACGGCTCCCGCTCCGACATGGGGAAGGCCAGTGGTACAGCGGCCTTCCAGGTCAACTCAAAGGACGTGGCGCTGGTGCAGGTTTCTTGGGAAAGGGTGCTGGCGCCTGCTGTGGCGGAGGCACTTCGCCTGGTACCTCAGGAGGCGCCGCGATGTCCACGTCCACCTCTCTCTCTCTCTCTGTCTCCATCGAGGAGTACCAGCAGCCGGCTACTCTATGCGAGAAGGCCAGTGCCAAAGTCGCGGCGAACCAGTACAGGACATCAATTCAAACTCTGCAAGCACCGCTGCCAGCAAACCTTCAGGTATACTCAAGCGTGCTTAGCACAACCTTGAGGCTGCCGTCCTTACATTCGAAGCGATGTCTCAGCAGTTGGAATCACGGCGGGCCCGCGTTACATTCCTCAGGAAGGAATTGGAGCAGTCGGAATCTGCTCACAGCGAGCTGGCGCGTCAGCTCCACAAGCAACTCAAGCAGCCCGATGTCGAAACTGTGCACGCCAATATCACGATCGATAACTTCATTGACCCGCAGAATCTCGAGGCGTTGCTGGACATGTCTTCGACCTTCAAGATCGAGGGAATTCATTGCGATACCAGTGTTGAGGACAATGAGGAGCTCGAGACAAGGGCTGCGAAGATGCGTGAGCGCGCCTGTGGGTTCGCGGGCAACCTTTTCGAGTATGTCAAATCTGACTTTGGTCAGTGTCGTGAGTACTACGAGGCCCGCATCAAACAGCTCTCAGCCGAGAAGCGTCGGTGTGAGGCTCCTGCTGACTGCGAGGTTGCAGCGCCAGCGGGGGAGGGCCCCCAGCCGCTCCAGTCGAGCCTGCCGCAGGTGCTGCTGCGTCGGCGGACGGAACTTCCGCGGCCGCGGCTCAGGCCGCCAGAGCTGGTTTGCGCGAGAGAGCTGCCACTACCACGGCTCCTCGGCAGTCCCCCCATGGAGGCCCCTGCGGGGCTGCTCAGAGCGAGGTCTCTCCTGGCCACTGCCCTGGGTGCTTCTCAGGGAATCCCTCCCTAGGGGATTTCAGCGCGCGTTGAGGCCACAGGATTTTTGTTCGGAACTTGCCTCGGCGGCCCAGGTTTATCCGTGGAGTCGTCGTGGTCTTCCTGTTTTTTAAAAGTTCCCTGGAGCTCAGGCTTCTACTCTCACGTCTCGGATGCGGTGGTCGTCGCTCCTTGCTCGTGCTGATGCAGCGCTCCTGCCTCCGTCTCGCTTCGGCGCGGGGGAGGGACCCAGACTCTTGAGGCCTCGTCGCAATGTGGCCAGAGCCCGCATCGGTTTCCCGTGCCCGTCTAAGTTGCACCCAGTTTTCACGCTTGGGGACAAGGCCAGCGGCAGTGGTGTTCATCCTTGACCTGCTACGAGCTGCCGTCGGCGGATTCCGCGACGAGGTTCGCGGCGATCAGCAGAGATGGTTTTGCTCTCTTGGTCCATACAGCTTCTGGGATCGACCAAAGTCTGGTCTCGGAACGCGAAGCTAGGTCGAGTCGACCATGACCTTCCTGGCGCTACCAGATCTTTCAGCAGGCTGGCGTTGCCCGCAGCCGTCAGGTGACGTGCATTTGGTGGAGAAGAGCTGTTGGCTCAAGAAATGCGTCGCCGCCGCCGCGGTCGTTGCCGCCGTGATCGACGCCGTGATCGCCGCCGCCGCCGCCGCCGCCATCTGTCGCTGCGGCCGCGGCCGTCTGCGCGATCGTCATCGCCATCGCCGCCGCCGTCAACGCCGCCGCCGCCGGCGTCGCCGCCTGCAGCCGGGGCCCCCGGGGCGCGCGCCCGAGGGACCGCGCCAGGGCGGGAGGGCGCGTGCCCGCGCGGGCCGCCGAACGCGCACGGGCGGCCTGTGCCCAGACCTCCGGTCGCTGCGGCAGAAGTCACGGCGGGAGGTCCTTTGGCAGCTTCGGCCTTCGGGGGGGGCCTTTGGAGGCGGAGGGGGAGGAGGAGGAGGAGGAGGAGGCGAAGGAGGAGGAGAGGAGGAGGAGGAGGAGGAGGAGGAGGAAGGAGGAGGAGGAGGAGGAGGAGGAGGAGGAGGAGGAGAGGAGGAGGAGAGGAGGAGGAGGAGGAGGAGGAGGAGGAGGAGGAGGAGGTTCGAGATCGAAGGTTTTCGGGCGTTTTTCCGTGGTTTCCCTGGGGGGTTCCAGCCTCGGGCTGCTTGTCAGCAGAGGCGCCTCTCCGAGACTGTTCCATGGGAGCGCGGTGCTCGCCGGACGGCCGCAAGGAGCCCGAGTCATGGCCCGAAAGCCACTCCTCCTCGCTTCGTTGGCCGCCTTCGGCATCCGGGGCCCCTCGCCCGGGCCCAGGGGCCGTGCAGTAATCCTGCTCCAGGATTTGGTGCCTCGCACAGAGGTGGCTCGAGGGGGGCGGGGCCTTTATGAGGGGGGGGAGGGTTTCAGGAGGCATGTGGCTGCTCCGAAGCGCCTGGACGCTTCTATAAGAAAGAGCCCGCCCTTCCTTCTTGGAAGGCCGAACCTCTCGCGCCACCCCCTCTGTGCGCGCCGCCAAAGGATGGAGAGCCGGTCCGTGGGGAGAGGGTGAGGGTCCAAACCTCCCGGGTCCACGCCGCGAAACGATCGCGAAGCGATCGGAGGCCTGGGTCCTTGCAGGTATCCGCGAGCGCGGCGCCGCGATGGGCAACTGCGTCCGCGGGTCCCCGCATGACCGCCGCCGTCTCGATCGGTCGCCCGCGTCGATCGGATTGGGGACTCGTCGCTCCCATTCAGAGGAGGAGATATCTTTACCGCTGCTCGTCCTGGAGATCCCTCTTCGCCACGGCTGAACTCCCCTCGAAATTCTGGTCAGAACGCACCCCAGGAGAGGTCCGTGGAGTAGCGGCATCGGTACCTTTTGGTCTCCCCTTCTCTGGCTGCACTTCTGTTTCTCTTACAGACGCCTTCCGTCACGGTGTAACTCGTGGGAGGCCAAGTTCTTGTCGTTTCGCGTGTCCCCACCAGCCCATCCAGAGGCAGTCGCCAGGGAATTTGCCCTGACGAGGACTGTGTAGCAGCATGCAGTAGATTGACGACGACGACGACGACATGAATCAACCATCATGGTTTTCGGGTGTCTCCGAATGTCTCCGGGGGACCCTGCAGATTCCAAGAGAGGGGGTCTGGAGGGGGGGCTGGAGGGGGGTGGATCCATCTTGGAGGCCTTGTGGGGCATCGGCGTTGGTATGGCCGTGGTCGAGGACTGGCAAAATCTGGCGCAGTCCTATGTCGTAGTCGGGCTTAATCTGGGCTGATCCGGCTGAGTGGCTCCTTAATCTGGCCTGATAGGTCTTAATCGTTCTTGCGAAGACCTCCTGGAAGTTACTTCCTGGCCTCTGGAGGATTTTGGGAGGCTTCCTGGGGACTTCACACAGGTGGCCTTCGGCCACCGTCCCCACTGTCGTGGCCGCCGTCGCCGCTGCCGCCGTCGTCGCCGCCGTCGTCCTCTTCGCTGCCTTCATCGTGGTTGTCGTCGCCATGACCATCGCTGTCGTGGTCGTTTTCGTTGTCGCCATGGTCGTCGCTGTCGTGGTCGTCATCGCCGTCGCCATCATCGTCTCCGTCGTCGCCGCCGCTGCCGCGGACGTCGCCGTCGCCGCTGTGATCGTCGCGTTCGTCGTGGCCGCCGTCTACGTCGTGCTGCAGCCGCGCAGGGTCCATCAGAAACCAGGGGTCCCTCAATGCCAATGCAAGCACTGATCATCGGCGGCGAGCGAGGGGGGGAGGTGAGAAGGAGAAGGCCTTCTCAGAAGGCGGCGGGGCTTCTCAGAGGCCCTCGCGCCTTGTGAGAAGTCTCCCGTGTCTTCGGGGAAGGCCTGGGAAACCACTCAGAAGGCCGGGGGGCTTCCGAGCCTTCTGAGACGGCCCGCCCCTGCTCGCTTCCCCCCCCTTGCTCGCCGCCTGTCAGTGCAGGCGCTCCTCAGGGAGCACCGCGCGAGGCACCGGAGCACATGTGCGCGCAGAGTCCGGAGGCCGGGCGCCGTGCGCGTCCGGGCAGCCAGGGTCCCAGGCCGCCCAGGGAAGGAAGGGGGGAATTCGAGCGGATCCTGCCCCGCGGTGGAGTGGAGCTGAGGGGGTGGAGAGGGAGGCAGGCAAGGGACCTCCCTCCCTCCTCCCCCTCCTCCCCCTCCCCCTCCTCCTCCCCCCTCCCTCCCTCCTCCCCCTCTTCCCTCCCTCCCTCCTCGCTTCTCGATCCTCCCTCCTCCCCCCAGCGAGAGCAGCCATCTGCGCCCAGATTGCTTCAGGCGATCGCAGACATGGATCAATGGGGGCGTGGAGTAGCGAGCGAGGCGGCACCGGCCGCATTTTGGGGAGGGTACCTCCCCCGACCGATGGATTTGGCGATCGCGCGCCAAATCCATGGGCCGCTAATCCATGTTCGCGCGCCATAATATCTTGTACTCTACCTTCTGCGCCCAGATCGATGCTGAGATTCTTGTGCGCTTCTGGGTCGGTGCACTGTGTCACACAGCTCTGCTCTTGCCGTTTCCTCGCAGCCATCACCTCTGCGGGACCCGCCTGCGCACTCTGCACTGGAGGCCGCGTGGCCGAGTGCATACGAAGACCCAGGGGCAACGTTAGTGGGGGGACAGGCTCGGTCTGGAGCGCATCGACACCTAACCGCCCGTCCATCGCCGGCACGGGCCCGATAGACCACACCGCCCAGGAACGCTCGGTTTCGTTATCGGAGGAATAGGAGGAGGAGGAGGAGGAGGAGGAGGAGGAGGAGGAGGAGGAGGAGGAGGAGGAGGAGGAGGAGGAGGAGGAGGAGGAGGAGGAGGAGGAGGAGGAGGAGGAGGAGGAGGAGGAGGAGGAGGAGGAGGATGAGGAGGAGGAGGAGGAGGAGGAGGAGGAGGAGGAGGGAGGAGGAGGGAGGAGGAGGAGGAGGAGGAGGAGGTGGAGGAGGAGGAGGAGGAGGAGGAGGGGAGGAGGAGGAGGAGGAGGAGGAGGAGGAGGAGGAGGAGGAGGAGGAGGAGGAGGAGGAGGAGGAGAGGAGGAGGAGGAGGAGGAGGAGGAGGAGGAGGAGGAGGAGGAGGAGGAGGAGGAGGAGGAGGAGGAGGGGGAGGAGGAGGAGGAGGGGCCCATCGCCGATCTCTCGTCGACGTATGGCCGATTCCAGGCTGATATCTCCCCTCCCGAGCCGGTCCCTCCCCTGTCGTTCGGAGGGGAGGGCAGGCGACACCACCACCACCAGGGGTGCCGCCTCCAGCAAGCAGGTCCACGATGCTTCCGCGAGCTGGGGGCGGGGGACATCTCCAGCGGGGAGGGGGACTGCACTCACCCAGCGCGTTCCACTACTCGCAAAGTGCCTGCTCGCAAGCGTCCGAACAGCACATGCTTGCATCGATGCGGCGTATCGTACATCCTCCATGGCGGATCCAGACTATCTGCGAGTAGTTATTTTGCGAGTGGTGGAACGCGCTTGTCTATACACCACCAGGAAGACCCCCCCTGGCTCCTCGCGCTGGTGTTGGTGGTGGTGCCGCTTTTCGTTCCTCGTCAGAGACGCGGGAGCGTGGCGATGCGGGCAGCATAGGGACGATGATAACGATAATGGTAACGATCACAACGATCAAAACGATCACTACGATAACGATCACAATGATAACGATAACGATGACAGAACGACGAAGGCGACGACGACGAGCCTTCGCGCCATCGTCGTCCATGGAGCGTCGGTTGGCTACCTGTCCCAGACAGAAATAGAAGTAATACCCAGAGGCCCCCAGAAGTAATACCCAGAGGCCCTCGAGACGGTCCAAGAGGTCCCCTGGAGGGCCCCGCCCCGAGACGGCCCTCGAGATCCCCAAAACGGTCCCTGAGGCACCCAGGACTGCTCAGGACGGCCCCGAGAGGGCCCCAAGAGAGGCCCCCAGGGGGTGGGGTGGGGGAATTCGAACCCACATGTCGAGGCCTCCGCCCCACGAGGACCCCGAAGACCCCCAGCAGGCCTCCGAAGGATCCCTGAGAGGACCCTCAGGGGACCCCAAGAGGCCCAGAAGAGGCCCCGAAAGGAGCCCCAAGAGGCCTCCAAGCTGTCTCCAAGAGGCTGCCCAGAGGCTTCCCCAGAAACCCGAACAGGAGGTACTCAAGAGGTCTCAGGCGGCCCCCGTAGGGACTACAAGATACTTCTTGCACGCCTCAAATCGAAGGCATATATGTGCAAACACTCTCCCCCTCATCTCTCCTCTTTCTCCTCCTCTCCCTCCCACTCCTCCTCATCCTCCTGCTTTTCTCTCATCCTTACTACGCTTCCCACCCCTCAACACCCTTTTCTCCCTCACTTCGCATCCTCTCTTCTTCATGCGCCCTCCTCCTTCATGTCAATCATGCCTGCGCCGTTCACCTCGTCCAGCCCTGCTCCAACTCCTCCTGCGCAGCCTCTGTTCCCTCCTCTCTCCCGCCTCCTTCTCTTGCCTCCTGCCCTCTACCTCGTACAGTCGACCCGCAGAGTAAGGATAGGCATCCCTCCCAAGGGTACCCCTGCATCCTTGCTTCCTGGGTCTATCCTTGGACACTTTCGTTGGCCGCGCCCCGCTCGAAACGCTTCGAAATGGGCGTCCGAGGGCCTTGCATCCTTATCGCGCATCCTTACTCTGCGGGTTGACTGTACATTCGCGCTCCTGCCCCCTCCATCCTCCTCCACGCCTCGGTGATCCCCCCTCCATCCCTCGTTCCTCCGCCCTGCCCTGCCCCTCCCCGTCCCTCCCCTTTCGCTTTGCATGCCCCTGTCCTCCCCTTAACCTCCTCCTCCTCCTCCTCCTCCTCCTCCTCCTCCTCCTCCTCCTCCTCCTCCTCCTCCATCTCTCTTTTATGTCCGCCTCCTCCCTCCACCGTCCCTCTCCCCCACTCCCTCCTCCGTATTTGGCTTCCGCCTGTTCCCGCCTTTTTTCATTCTACTCGTCTTGCCACCTCCCTCCTCCGTCTTGCTCCTTGGTACCGCCATCTTCCGCTTCATACACCGGAAGCCCGACCCCCAGGGATCCGGGCCGCAGCACACTCGGGGCAGGTCGTCGCTTTCTTATTCATTGCTTTGTCGATCGGCGCGGGCCCTCGCACCCCCCCTTACTCCCCCCCATGGAGTAGATGTTGGCTGTTTCGGGCGCCTGTCTCAAGCAGCAAAGTGGACGACTCCCCCTAGGCTTCCCCACTGGAGCACTGTTCCAAACAGCCGCGCTGAGCAGAGGTCTGGAGCCTCACTTGACCGGTCCGCATCCCTGCCGTGCTGGCCCCGAGGCCCACGGGCGGAGTGCGCGCGTGGGCGGGGTGCTGCCGCGGCCCGAGGGCCGACCTCTCGCTGCCACAGCTTCGCAGGAGCACGGCCGCCCCCCCGCCCTGGATGGTTTCTCGGAAGGGCTTGAGCGGCCCGTCCTCCTCCTCCTCCTCCTCCTCCTCCTCCTCCATCCCCATTCCTCCTCCTCCTCCTCCTCCTCCTACTCCTCTCCTCTCCTCCCTCCTCCTCCTCCTCCTCCTCCTCCCTCCTCCTCCTCCTCTCCTCACCTCCTCCTCCTCCTCTTTTTCCTCCTCCTCCTCCTCCTCCTCCTCCTCCTCCTCCTCCTCCTCCTCCTCCTCCTCCTCGGGTCGCCTGCGGCCCCGGGGGAAACCGTGCACCCCTCCCCCCGCCGCCCTGCGCCGCCCAGGAGCGGGACCGCCCCCTGGACCCCGAGGAGGCGCCGTCCGTTCCTGTGGAAGTCCCGGCGAAGATCCAGAGGAACAACTCGCGCCGCTCCTCCCTGGGGTACGGCGAGGCCCCGTCCCCCCCGGCAGGAGGGAGCCGAGGCTCGGTGGGGGGGCTCGGTGTATGCGCCGCGTCGCGTGGTCGGCCTGGAGTCGAGGAGCTCGGCGAAGGAGAGTCTGGAGCACAGACGCTCCAGCGCCCCACAACTTGGAAAGTTGGGTCGTCTAGAATGTTAGCTCCAGAGTGATGGAAGACGCCTACGGCGCATCACCGCCGCCGCCTGCCTTTTTGGAAGCGCCTATGTGGCCGAACGTTGGACTAAAGCCATCGGACCATGTGTTCCCCCAGCTGTCGTTGAAACCCGTGAGGAAGAGGATAATGAAGAGAAGAAGGAAAACAGATGAGGAGAAGGAGGAGGAGGGGGAGGAGGAGGGAGGAGGAGGAGGAGGAGGAGGAGGAGGAGGAAAAGGAGGAGGACGCCTCTTGGAAGCCTCTTTGGGCACTCTTGGGGTCTCCGGTGGGCTTCCTGAGGGCCTCTTGGGGGTCTCCTCGGGCATCTTGGGAGCCCTTGGGGGCTTGTTCAGGGCCGCTGTGGCCGTCTTCGGGCGTTCCTTGCCCGTCTGACGCCATTGGAAGCCGTCTTGAATGCCTCTCTGAACCGACTCGGGGCCCTCGTGTGGCGGGCGCTTCAGGGCCGTCTTGGAGGCCATCTTGGACGTCTTGGAGGCCTCTTGGGCCGTATTGGGGCCCTCTTGTGGCTGTCTTGGAGGCCTCGTGGGCCGTCCTGGGCCATCTTGGAAGCCTTCTGGGCCACCTTGGGGCGATCTTGGGGGCCTCTTGTGCCGTCTTGGGCCGTCGGAAGGCCGAACAGACGCAAATGCCCAAGTCCTTCAAAAACGAATGGACAATCAATAATTTTGGCCTCTGCGGGCCCTCCTAGAGGACCTCTTGGACGCCTCTTGGGCCGTCTTGGAGGCCTCTTGAGGGCCTCTGTGGCCGTCTTAGGCCGTCTGAGGCTTGGGTGGACTTGGAGGCGATCTTGGACCTTCTTGGGCGAACTTGGGGGCCATCTTGGACTTAGACCATCTTGGGCGAACTTGGGGCCATTTTGGCTGTCTTGAAGGCCATCGTGGGCCATCTTGGAGCCACCTGGAGCAGGAATAACCTAAGCAATGACCCTTTCTGGGTGACCGGCGGGCTGTGCCGAAGCCCCAGGCGGAGTCTTTTAAAAGACCAACAACCTTTCAGAACATCCAGCACGCCGGGCACCCCTGTGGCAAGCCAACAGGGGGCGGCGGATCGAAGACGCCTACAGCGAATCACCGCCGCCCCCTGCCTTTTGGAATCGCCCATGTGGCCGAACGTTGTGGCCAGAGCTCTGCCAAGCTATCCGACCATGTGTTCCCCCAGCTGTTGTGGAACAGCTTCGGGGAACACGCGGGGGAAAGCGAAGAACCAGAGGAGAGGGAGGACACATAAAGATGATGCTGATGATGATGCTGCTGCTGATGATGATGATGCTGATGCTGATGCTGATGATGCTGATGCCAATGATGATGACGATGATGATGATCATCATCATCATGATGCTGCTGATGATGATGCTGATGATGATGCTGATGCTGATGCTGATGCTGATGAGAAGGATGCTGATGCTGCTACTGCTGCTGATGCTGATTATTATGATAGTGATGATGATGAGATGATGATGGTGATGCTGCTGCTGATGATGATGCGGATGATGATGCTGATGCTGATGATGATGCTGCTGCTGCTGATGATGTTGATGATGATGATGAGGATGATGATGATGATGATGATGATGATGATGATGATGATGATGATGATGATGATGATGATGATTATGATCATGCTGATGATGCTGATGCTGATGCTGATGCTGATGCTGATGCTGCTGCTGATGATGCTGATGGTGATGCTGGTGCTGCTGATGATGATGATGATGATGATGATGATGATGATGATGATGAGGAGGAGGAGGAGGAGGAGGAGGAGGAGGAGGAGGAGGAGGAGGAGGGAGGAGGAGGGAGGAGGAGGAGGAGAAGGAGGAGGAGGAGGAGGAGGAGGAGGAGGAGGACTCTTGGGACCTTCTGGGAGTTTCTTCTGGGCCTCTCGGAGGCCTCTTGGAAGCCTCCTTGGGCCTCTTGGGGGCCTTTCGGGGCTTCTTGGGGGCCTCTTTGGCCGTCTTAGAGCGTTCCTGGTCCGTCTGACGCCGTCGGAAGCTGTCTTGGGGCATCTCTGGATCGACTTGGGGCCCTCTTGGAAGGCCACCATGGGCGTCTTGGAGGCCTCTCGGGCCGTCTTGGGGCCCTCTTGGGGCCGTCTTGGAGTCATTTTGGAGGCCTTTCGGAGCAATCTCGGGTGATCTTGGGGCCCTCTTGGACCGTCTTGACATGCTATTGAGCTGTCTTGGGCCATCTTGAGCCGTCTAGTTGTCGTCTTGGCCTTGGCTGTCTTGGAAGCCGTCTTCGAGGCCATCTTGTCTGGAGGCCGAACACACCACCAGAAAGCAATTTCAGAAGGGGCGTTTTTTTAGGCGAACTTGCGACGAGGACGGGTGGTCCCTGAAAGCTTTACATAACCTCCCAGACTACAGACGAGCATGGCTCATGACGGAAAGAGCGCTAGCGAGAGAAGTTATATATATATATAATATATATATATATATATATATATATATATATATATACACACACACACGGCTTTAGCCCAAATGGGGGGGGCTGTCTGGGGGTGGGGCGTGGCGGGGGAGATTCCGACGGAAAGAGCGCTAGCGAGAGAAGTTCTGCATAGGGCTTTAGCCCCAATGGGGGGGTCTGGGGGGAGTCTGGACCGGGCCTTTTTGTAACACGCTCTCCGGGGGCCATGTTGGCTGCTTTTTCGGCCCAGGACGGTCCAATAGACCCCCAAGAGGCCCCCAAGACGGCATAAGAGACCTCCAAGACGGCCCGAGAGACGCCCAAGAGGCTCCAATACAGCCCAAGAGCGCTCCAAAAGGGGCGAAGATGGCCCCACGACGGTCCAAGAGGCCCCCCAGACGGCCCAAGAGGCTCCCACGAGGACTTCCAAGAGGGACGCTGGAGGCAAAAACCATTGAGGTTTTTGAGGATTTTAGGATTCCCGCTTTTTCTTGCCAAAACAGCCAAATACGGCCCTGGGGGCCTCCGAGATCGCCCCAAAACGTCCCCAGAGGCTTCCAAACGGCCCACGAGCGCCTCAAGACGGCCCAGGAGAGCCTCAAGACGAGCCAAGGAGGGCCGCACAGAGGCCCAAGAGCCTCCCAGGAGAGCCCCAAGGGAGCTACAGGAGGCTCAAAGAGGGTCCCGAGAGCGCCCAAAACCGGCCCAAGCCCCCCAAGACGGTCCAGGAGGGCCAAGAAGGGCCCCACAGAGGCCCAAGAGCTTCTTAGGAGAACCCCAAGGGAGCCACAGGAGGTTCACAAGAGGGCCCCGAGAGAGCCCCAAGCCGGCCCAAGCCCCCCAAGACGGTCCAAGAGGGTCCCAGAAGGCCCCCAAACGGCCCAAAAGACCTCCAATAGGCCTCCAAGAGGCGCCCCGAAATGCCTCCAAGAGCCTCTTACGAGGCCCCACCAGAGCGAACCGTGCCGTCAAACACTCTGACCGCCAAGGCTCCTCGGAGCGGACGGTGACATAACAGCTCTGATCACCACAGCTCGCGCTCCAGCATGCATTGCAATCCCTCAATCTCTGTGTCCAAATCGCTGACGCGTAAACGGCCGCCGAAGCCCCGGGACCGTGTGAAATATCCGCTCCACAGACCCGCTTGTTCTGTTCCCGTGCTGGCCCAGGTTCTAACACGCCTTCGGGGGCATGGGCCCAGAACGGTCCAAGAAACACCCAAGATGCCCCCAAGACGGCTTAAGATACCTCCAAGACTGTCCACGAGACGCCCCAGAGGCCCCAGGACGACCCAAGAGCGCTCCAGGAGCGGCGACGGACGGTAGCCCCAAGACGCCCTCAGAAGCCCCCCAGACGCCCCAAGAGGCCCCCACGAGGACCTCCACGAGGGACCCAAGAGGCAAAAACGATTGTTTTTTTCGGGCACAAGCAAAAATCCAAAGACGCCCTTTCGGGCCTCCGAGGTCGCCCCCACACGTCCCCACAGGCTTCCTAGAGGGCCTGAGAACATCCCAAGAGAGCTTCAAGACGGCCCACGACAGCCCCAAGACGGGCCGAGGAGGGCCCCACAGAGGCTCAAGAGGCTCCCAGGATAGCTTCAATGGGGCTACACGAAGGCTCCCAAGAGGGCCCCGCGGGCGCCCCAAGCTGGCCCAAGCCCCCCAAGACGGTCCAAGAAGACCCCAGGACGGCCCCCAGACGGCCCAAGAAGGCCCCCAAACGGCCCCGAAGACTCCCAGGAGGCCTCGGGGAGGCCCCACGGAACCGCTCTTTCCGTTCCCGTGCCAGCCCAGGTTCTGACACGCCCTTTCCGTGCAGGCACGGTGGCGGATGATTCGCCGCGATGTCGAGAGACGCGGCTGGGGCGACCCTCAAGCATTTATGATGTGTTCTCGGCCCAACAGTTTGTTTGTGCATCTCTCTCTCTCTCTCTTTCGTTATATATGTATACAGATAGAACGCCTACTATGTTAAACAGAAAAGCATGGTCTCACGTGGTCGTTGTTTTCTTATTCATTGCTTTGCCGATCGGCGCAGGTCCTGCCCCCCCCCTCCCCCCCTGGAGTAGATCTTGGCTGTTTTGGGCGCCTGTCTCAGGCAGGCGGAGTCTTTCCCATGGGACGCACTGCTGCAAACAGTCGCATTAAGCAGAGGTCCGGAGCCAGCTCCCCCCCCTCCTCCCCCCCCCTTCCGCCCAATGTCGAGACGCCGAATACGAAAACGTTCACATCCTGACGCCGAGCTCCTTGGCCGGGCAGACGACTCGGTGTGCACCTCGAGCCCCTTCCGGGGGGCTTGTCTCGGCGAGCCGCCGCCGCGCTGCCGCCCCGCGCGGCCGACGCGGGTGTCGCCCGCGGCCCTCTCCCCGCCCGCGGCTCGTGCCGCCAGCGGTCGGTCCTCGCGTCGTGGTGGAGAGGTCAGAAGAGTTCGACAGCAAGTCGTGGGAGCCTGGTGTACCCTCTTAATTCCGTCTTTAGCGTCGACTGGCGTCGAGTAGCGTTTGGCAGGCGATGGGACAGCGTCGATTTCGCGCCGGGTGGCGTCGATTCAGCGTCGATCCGGCGTCGATTCGGCGTCCATTCGGCGTCGACCAGCGTCGACCCGCAAGAGCGGACAAGATGGTACGGGAGTCGAGGCTCCCATGAGTTGCCACCGCAGAGAGGGTGCATACCGCCACCCTTCCCTCGCTGTCGCCCTTTCGGGCCTCCCGGGAGGCCCCTCGCCGCCGCGGCTGGAGTCGCCCCGACATGCTGGTCGGAGCGCACCCCGGGAGAGGCCCAGGGAGCAGCGGCACCTGCGCTCGTGTGCCCCACCCCCAGGAGAGACCACGAGGAGAGACCACGATCGAGAGCTGTGCTCGGCCCCTGGGGAGCATTCCCTCTGTGTCTCTCAATAGCTCTGGGTCCCCAAACTGCATGTACCCCCCCAGACTACAGGTACCCTCTCCCCGAAGTGCAGGTACCCCTCCCCCGGACCACAGGGACCCCCCCCCGACTACAGGTACCCATCCGGACTACAGGTACCCCCCCCCCCCGGACTACAGGTACCCCCCAGGACTACGTCCACGCGTGCGTTGACGCGTGAACACGCGTTTCCCCCCTGACTGCAGGTACCCCCGCCTGGACTACAGGTACCCCCCCCCGGACTACAGGTGCCCTCCCCAGATTACAGGTACCCCAAGAATTATTGAGGGACACAGCACAATCCGGTCCCGCCGTGGCCGTCAACAGAGTGGCCTCGGAGGAGAAGCTGAACCCGGGGAAGCGGTGAGGACCTCCGGGGTCCAGGCCTCCCGGATGGGGTCCGAGTCCATGGGGTCGGAGTATCGCGCCGCATCGCCGATGCATCGGCGATTTGGCTCGATGTGGAGCCCGACCTTCTCCATGCCGACGTCGCCGATGCATCGCTGGCGCCGCCGCATCGGCGATGCGGCACAATCCTCCAACTCGGACCTCACTTTGGAGGCCTCCAGGGGGCCACGCCGTGAGAAAAAGTTACGGCGGCGGATGTCTGAAGGCCGCGTGGGCGGGTCGCCGCTGGCCCGGGCCTGCCGACGCCAGTCGGCGGCTACCCGCGCTCTCGGCTCAGGTTTTTTTTCGGCCGCTGCTGTCTTTCGCTGAGGCTCGGGCGCGGCATTTTTTCGCTCTGGGCGTCTTTGCCGAGAAGCTTCGGGGCCCTGAGCCATGACAGATCGAACCAGCTCGAAAAGTGCCGGACCAAGACTGGGTCTAAGGCTCCGGTTGTGATGTTTCACGCGATGTTCTTTTGAACATTTCTGACCTCAGGGTCTATCACGTCGTCTGGTCGGCCAAGGAGCCAAGGAGTTCGGCGAAGGAGTTCGGTGTGGAGTAGGCCCACCAAATGAGGAATCGGCCTTCCAATCGGTGCCCCACGAGACTCACTGATCTTCAGATGGGCCGCAGAGTCCCTTGGTGCCCTGAGTACACACACAGCCCACCGTCGACGAAGGATGTGCCCCTCGCTTTCTTATAGCAAGATGTTTGCTACCGTAAGGCCACTCTGGGTCAAGCTGGCCACCCTACGGCCTGGGGATGATTCTCGCCGAGTCGCGATGATTCTCCGTGTGACCTGTGCCTGGCCAGGAGTTGCCAGACCGAGGGGGTGATTTGCGTTCGAGTTTCGGAGCCCCGTTCTCAGTTCTCATCGGGGGACTGCATACTGCCTCATTGTGTGATCACGCTGTGGCGTGACAGCGAGGCGCTCGTGAGCTTCGGAGTGAGCGGGTTCATGAAGCGGTCCTCAACGCTGCCAAATACAACACGTAAATGTTTGTTACCGTATGTGCCCACTGTTCTGAGGTTCCAGCGCCCCACAAATTAGCAAGCTGGTGCGTCTGTAAACCGAGCTCCTTGGCCAGTCAAACCACTTGGTGTACACGTCTAGCCCCTCGCTCTAGGCCTCTTAGATGGAGTCGGAGTAGATGGGGTCGGAGGATCGCGCCGCATCGTTGATTCATCGGCGATGCGGCTCGATGCGGAGCCGATTTGCTTCACGTCGACGTCGCCGATGCATCGCCGACGTCGACGATGCGTCGCTGTTGCATTGCCGATGCATCGCCGATGCACTGCCGATACATCTCCGATGTATCGGCGATGCGGCACGATCCGCCCACCCCATCTACTCGGACCCCATCTAGGAGGCCTCCTATTCGCGGGCTTAGGATGCAATTCGTGGGAGGTTGAATTCCGCATCGGCGCTGGCCCAGCACAGGCCTGCCAACTCCCGCTGGATCGCGCTCAGCGTGCCCAATCCAGGGCCTCCTCTGGGCAAGACCAGTTCGATGATCCGTCGATCGGCCCTAACGAGGCCCTGGTTAGGGGGCCACATGCGAACCCTACCCCTACCGGTTCCTTCTCGCGAAGGCCTCCCCAGATCGGGGAACGAGCAATGGCGCGGCATAAGCATACAAACTCGGATGCCCTCGCGCATCTCTTGGGTCGGCGTCAGAGCCCCTTCCCTGGCGCGCGGAGCGCGCCAGGGGCGGCGCCGGAGGCGCCGCCAGGGGGCACCAGCGCCGGTCCGAAGAGTCCGCGCGGACCTGCGGGTTCCTATGTCTATGCCATTGCTTGTTTCCCTGCCAGGAGCTGCTTCCTCCCCGACCGAGGTCTTCTGCCCCGATGTCGAGTTCTTCACGGTCGGCTCCGACTACCGGATGGACGAGGAGAAGGCCGCGCGTCCCGCGTTCCGCTCCGCGCGCGGCTGGGGGAGTCCTCCCGGAACAGCCGAGCGACTTCGCCTCATCGGAGAAGAACATGAGGTAGACACACGTGTATACGTAAATGCACACTACCGTCGCACAGTAGCAAGTATAGATCACACACATGCGTGCGTGTATATGCATCTGTATTTACACACGCACATCTATGTATGCATGTTTTAACATGTAGACACATACATATATACATATATACACATATGCATATCACCAGGCATGTGCATCATACACATACACATCAGTACACACGTCTGCTCGGTCGCAGTGCTCGCTTTCAAGTCTTAAGCGAATATTCGAGGCTATGGCCTCGCCGCCCTGTCCTGACGGGCACGGGCGGGCTCCCCAGCGGAGTGCGCACGACTCCAGCGCTCGTTCGTTCCTCCTCCTCCTCCTCCTCCTCCTCCTCCTCTTCCGCCTCCTCTTCCCCTCTCTCTCTCTGCTCCCGCTCCTGCCTGGCTCCCCCTCTCTTCATCCTCAGATCCCCGACGCCGTGACTTTTTCGTGACGTGGACCCCTCAGAGATCTCGACCCATCCCCCTCGGCTGGCTTTTCTTCCCGAGACGTTTTTTGACGCTCCAGGGCCCGGCGAGGGCCCCCAGAGGCCGAGCATGGCCAAAAGCCTCCCGCCGCGATTTCTTCACGACCCGATTGGGGCCCTGCGTCCAACGACGGCGGCGGCCTGCCACCGCCCGACGCCGCCAGGCTGCGGCCGCGTGGGCCAAGAACGGCGGCCGGGAGCTCGAGCCCGCGCTCTCCGACGGGGCCGTGGCGCTGCTGAGCTGCCAGTGGTTCGTGCGGCTGGCGGAGGCCGGGGGCATCCTCGCGCCCCGGCAAGGACGGCTTCTCGGGCGTGCCCGGGCTCGGAGGAGGGCGAGGCGAGGAGGGCCGAGGTCTGAGGTCTCCGTCGGCGGCCTTCCGGCCTCGGAGAGAGCGTTCTGGGGGTGCCTGGATCGCCCCGAACGCCCGCCGGAGGCCCAAGTTGATGACCCGGGAACCAGACGAAGAACTCCAGAGGAGGGCGAGTTGAGACAACGGTAGCTGGCCTTCGGGGCGGCCCTCGTCGCCACGGCTGGACGCAGCTCGGGTCGGGGGACCGATTTTGAGGTGCAGTCGTCTCAAGTCGCATTGCTTCGACAGATCTTATCGTCGTCCCTGGCTGTCTTGAGCACGAAATGTTCTCCAGTAGCTGCGCCTCGCTGGGGGAATCCCGCGCTGCCGCTGGAGGCCCGAGCTTAGGGCCCGAAAGCTACCGAGAGGGCAGAGTCCATTTCAATCCGGTCGGTCCGACTCGATATCGGTGTCGGACCGCCCGGTCCGATCCGATTCCGAATTTTCAGCGATCTGATGCGACCCGATCTTTGAATGGCACTGTCGCGCATCTTGGCGCGGCCGATTTGCTCAACAACTGACCCCGTACCGATGCAGACCGATTCAGTACATACGATCCGATCCGATGTCGCGATTCGATGTTGGCTGCTCCTGCAAGGACTGGCAGGGGTCAATGCTTGAGGCGGGATCAGTGCTAGAGACTTTTCTGGTGGCGTTTGTAGCCTTTGAGACCTTCGGGGGGCATTGTCGTCGTCGTCGTCGTCGTCGTCGTCGTCGTCGTCGTCGTCTCGCGGACCTCGTCTGTGCGGTCGTTGTCGTCCGCCTCCGCCTCGGCATCGCCTTCGTCGTCGGCATCGCGATCGTCGGAGGAGGAAGACAACAAAGCAGGAGGATGATGAGGGCGAAAGCGAGGAGCTGCATGATGAGAAATGGGAAGACGCCCTCCTCAGTGCCCCCTCCTCACGCCACCCCCGTCCTCCTTCCCATTCCCCTGATCTTGCTCGTCCGCCCACCGCCTCCGGCTTCTCACCGTTTTCGGCCCCTAGATGCCCTCGCCGGGCCCGGGGACTGGGACCGTTGGAAGCCGACTCCGGATGAGACGCTGTTCCGGGAGAAAGGGTCGTTGTTCTTCTTCTTCTTCTTCTTCTTCTTCTTATTCGTGCTATTCGTATAATTGTTGTCATCGCTATCAGTACGCGATTTATCATTCCCATCCATCTTGTGGTGTTGGGTCCTCGTTTTGAAGAGACAGCGCCCCGCGTCTCCCTCATCCTCCTCCTCCTCCTCCCGCTGCCCACTGCCTCCCACTCTCACCATCATCATCGTCATCGTCATCGTCATCGTCATCATCAGCATCATCATCATCATCATCACCATCACCATCACCATCACCATCACCATCACCATCACCATCACCATCACCATCACCATCACCATCACCATCACCATCACCATCATCATCACCATCACCATCACCATCACCATCACCATCACCATCACCATCACCATCACCATCACCATCACCATCACCATCACCATCGCCATCACCATCACCATCACTATCACCATCATCGTGGGCGCCATCGCCATCATCGGCGTCATCAACATCGCCATCGTCAGCGTCGTGCCTCTGTTCTCCGCGTACCCACCAACTTGGGACAACCTTACACGTTTCGTGGCCCCATGGGGAGCTCCACCTAAGGCCCCAATGGGAAAGTTCGTATGGCGGCCCCGCCCCATTTCGACACACCCCTCACACGCTTCGTGGCCCCATAGGGGGCTCCACCGAAGGCCCCAATGCGAAAGTTCGCATGACGGCCCCGCCCCATTTAGGCACAGCCCTCACACGTTTCGTGGCCCCATCGGGAGCTCCATTTAAGGCCCCAGTGGGAAAGTTCGCATGGCGGCCCCGCCCCAGTTCGGCGCACCCCTCACGAGGATCGTGGCCCCATAGGGAGCTCCATCTAAGGCCCCAGCGGGCAAGTTCGCATGGCGGCCCCGCCCCAGTTCGGCGCACCCCTCACACGCTTCGTGGCCCCATAGGGAACTCCACCTAAGGCCCCAATGGGACATTCGGATGACGGCCTCGCCCCAGTTCGGCACAGCCCTCACACTTTTCGTGGCCCCATAGGGAGCTCCACCGAAGGCCTGAGTGGGAAAGTTGGCATGGCAGTACCGCCCCAGTTCGGCGCACCCCTCACGAGGATCGTGGCCCCATAGTAGGGAGCTCCTCCGAAGGACCCAGCGGGCAAGTTCGCATGGCTGCCCCGCCCCAGTTCGGCGCACCCCTCACACGCTTCGTGGCCCCATAGGGGGCTCCACCGAAGGTCCAGTGGGAGAGTTCGCATGGCGGCCCCGATCCAGTTCGGCGCACCCCTCACGAGGATCGTGGCCCCATAGGGAGCTCCACCGAAGGCACCAGTGGAAAGTTCGCATGGCGGCCCCGCCCCAGTTCGGCGCACCCCTCACGAGGATCGTGGCCCCATAGGGAGCTCCACCGAAGGCACCAGTGGGAAAGTTTGCATGGCGTCCCCGCCCCAGTTCGGCGCACCCCTCACGAGGATCGTGGCCCCATAGGGAGCTCCTCCGAAGGCCCCAGCGGGAAAGTTCGCATGGCGACCCCTCCCCAGTTCGGCGCACCCCTCACGAGGACCGTGGCCCCATAGGGAGCTCCACCGAACGCACCAGCGGGAAAGTTCGCATGGCGACCCCTCCCCAGTTCGGCGCACCCCTCACGAGGATCGTGGCCCCATAGGGGGCTTCATCGCACATGTTAGTTACGAGTGCGGTACTCACAGCTGCATATGCTTGGGTTCTTCTGTCATGTTTAACATTGTTTCTTCCATTATTGGTGATATTTCTAATGATTAGTTTATTTGTTTAGCTATCGGTTTTGCCTACTTTTGAAAACCAAGGCATCCGTTCTCTGTGCCAATTCGCGGTCCAAGACCGCCTTCTGCTCTGGTTGAACCTACATGCGAGTTACAGGCGCTCCAACAACATCAACCAACGCAACCGATTCACAGATCTACCCACGTTCTTGAAGACGCCTCAATCAGCTAATGGTTCTGGCCATCGGTCGGATCTGGATTAACAACGCACCCGAGTCAACACAACCACCCCTTCAAACGGACAAGCGTCTTTAAACACAGCTGCTCCGACTACCGTTCTGGCCTCAACAGACAAACGAACAACGACCACACTTTGTCCATCGTTTTTGAAAATGAGCGGCGAAAGCATAGTAACCAGCACAAGTGCCTCAACCAGCGGAAACATTTCACTCAACGAAACAGTTCTGACCATCTGCCTGATTTAAGCTGACGAAGAGATCGTACTCACCGCAACATTCGCACCTTACCAGATGGCTCTGGTCATCTTTTCCCGACCAGTGCTTGCACTTCGGTGTTTTTATCTCCTCTAAGGTGCTGGGCCTGTCTGTCGGTCTGGCGGCCACGTTGCCGCCGTCGCCGCCCCGTCGCCGCCTCGGCGCCGCCCGTCGTCTGGGCCTGTCCGTCGGTCTGGCGGCTATGGGCTATGTTGCCGCCGTCGCCGCCTCGTCGCCTCCACGTCGCCGCCCGTCGTCTGGGCCTGTCTGTCGGTCTAGTGGCTATGTTGCCGCCGTCGACGCCCCGTGGCCGCCTGATGGCCGCCACGTAGGTTGCTCTACATAGGCTGCACACCATACATTGCACCACATAGATCGCACATCATGTATTCCACCACATAGGACTGCACAACATATATTGCACGGCGTACATTCTACACCATGGGTTGCACCACATGCAGCTGCCTGCGGCAAACCCCGCCACCGTGCTTTTGCAACAACGCAGCAGGAAGGCGGCTGAGTGTCCTCGTCCGCGCGGTACGGAGAAGGATGAGGAGGAGGATGATGAGGAGGAGGATGAGGATGAGGAGGGGGAGGAGGAGGAGGAGGAGGAGGAGGAGGAGGAGGTGGAGGAGGAGGAGGAGGAGGGAGAGGAGTAGAAGAACGCGGACGAGGACGAGGACCAGGACGAGGAGAAGGCTCCTTGGGGCCCACTTGGAGCCTCCGGGGGGCCTCCACTCCAGAGGGCCTCTTGGGGGCGTCTCGGGGGCCTCCTGGGGCTTCTTGGGGCCTCTTGGAGCCCCTTGTTGTCTTATGGGGCTCTTGGCCCGTCGTACGCCTTCGGAAGCTTGGGGGCCTCTCCAGGCCGTCTTGGTGCCCCCTTGGCCCCCTTGGGGGTCCCTTGGGTGATCTTGAACTTTGGGGTCCTAATGGGCTGACTTGGGATTTTTTTGGGAGCACCATGGGTTGTCTTGGAGCTATCTTGGAGGCCTCTTGGGCCGTCTTGGGTGGTCGGACACCGAAGCAGGCGAGTACCTTTGAATCCTTCAAACGCCCAGGGACAATCAAAGGTTGTTGCCTCCTCGGGCTCTCGTGGAGGGCCTCTTTACGCCCTCTTGGGCCGTCTTGGGGGTCTCTTGGGCCATCGTGAGTCTTGAGGCTGTCTTGAAAACCTCTTGAGCCGTCTTTCGCCATCTTGAGCCTTTTTGGTGTCGTCGTGGCTGTCTGAAGCCGTCCTGGAGGCCCGATTGGCCGTTTCGAGGTACATCAATTTCAGAGGGGACGATGTTCGAAGGACGCGCGCGATGAGCGGGGGGGCGGCCCAAGAAAACATAACAAACAATCCTCCGAGGCAACAGCCAGCATTCTAACACGCCCATTCCGTGCCAGCTGATATATTGCACCACATCTGTTGCACAGCATATGTTGCACCACATCGATTGAACCACATCTATTGCATCCCACATGCACATTGCACAAAACATATTGCACCACGTAAGTTGCACCACATATATTGCACACATCCATTGCTTTACATATCTTGCACACCGTACAGACACTGCACCACATAGGTTGCGAAACATAGGTTGCACAACATCGATTCTCCTTTCTCAAAAAGGAGATAGGTCTACCACCCTCCCCCCCCGGGGGTAAAGACTCACCGGGATCCTTTGTAAAACACATATGATTCTGACCCAATACCCACCTTACTTGAGAATTCATACTAACCCAGCCAGGCTGGTATCGGTACCCCCCGCCATCCTCTGCTAGGATGCGCGCACACCCGTTTATCAAAAGTCATAAGTTTCCAAGAATCCCTTGCAACAGATAGGACGAAGTGCACACGCGCGCGCCGTCGCGCGCACATGCCGAATTCCTTCAATTCCTTCAACCATCTTCAATTCCGGAAAGGTTTCAAAATCGAGTGTCCCAAACACATAAAAAAAGAACAGTGTTTCGCACCACGGGTTTTCAACAAAAGCGTGCGCGCGCGTTCTTGCGAATTCGAGAAAGGCATACGTTTTCAACATTTTCACAACATGCTACCAAAGGGGCTTCGCGCGCGCGCATGTCGAAATCGTTCGAACGCCCTTGCGCGCGTGTTGGGGTGGCACGATCCGTGTCAAATAATACCATGCGAGCCACTCTCGCGCGTCTGCCGCGCGCGCATGTCGAATTCCTTCCAAAACTTTCAGCACCGACGCGAAGACGTCGTCATCGTCGTCGGCGTGATTAGCCTCGGCGCCGTCACTGGCTGCCCCGTCGTCGCTGTCAGCATCGCCACCAGCATCGCCACTATCATCATCGTGTCTACCGTTGTCGACTTTGCCATGATACCGCGCCCGCCCAAGTCGCCGACTCGCACGGAAGTGCCCGCTGGGATGTGCCGAGCGGTCAGCGCCACCGCGCTCGCGTCGGTCGCGCCAACTAGCTGGCCGCTGCGCGCGCGAGCATGCGCGGGCTAGCGCGGCCGCAGAGATGCACCAGCCAACACCCAGCACTCATCGCAATCGCTCCCGCATGGTTTTGCAGCGCGCAGTGGAGTTGACAACTCACTGCGAACAGAAATTCATTCTCCTTTGTAAACAGAGAATACTACCCCCCCGGAGTTAACGCTTCCCTCTGGGATAATATGATTTCATATATATATATTTATATTCTGCACTTTCGTCCATCCTAATTATGAAATCATACCATCCCAGGCACGCCGGTTTCCCCCCCCTGAGGGTCCCTTGTAAAAAAACTATGCCTATGCGGTGACATTTTTTGTTCTAACATAACACTTTTCACGAATCCCTTGCAAACAATGAGACGAAGTGCACACGCGCGCGTCGTCGCGCGCGCATGTCGAAATCCTTCAAAAACCTTCGGTGCCGGAAGGATTTCGCAATCGAGTTTCCCAAACACATACAACAACACATGGTTTCGCAACACTGCTTTGCTAAAAAAAACTTCCGCGCGAGCTCTTGCGAAATCTTAAGAAAACCATAGGTTTTTCAAGATTTTCACCAAATGCTACCAAAGGGGCTTCGCGCGCGCGCATGTCGACATCTGTCGAACGCCCTTGCGCGTGTGCCGTCGCGAGAATCCTCCGCAAAAAAATGGGACGAAGTGCAGACGCGCGCGTGGTCGCGCGCGTACGCCGAAATCCTTCCTTCAAAACCCATCGGTTTCGGAAGGACTTCGGAATCGCGCGTCCAAAGAACTTACAAAAACCAAAGGTTTCGCAACACGGATTTTCAACAACAGCGTGCGCGCGCGCTCTTGCGTCGTCGTCGTCGTCGTCGCCGTCCTCCCTCCTCCCGCGTCGTTGTCGTCGTCGTCGTCGCCTCCGTCGTCCTTTGTCTTTCCTCGTGCTCGTCGTCGTCGTCGTCCTCTTTGGCGTCGTGGTCGTTTCCGTCGTCGCTGTCGCTGTGTTCGTCCTTCCTCCTCCTCCCTCGTCGTCGTCGTCGTCGTCCGTCGTCGGCGTCTCGTCGTCGTCCCTCCTATTTCGTCGCCGTCGTCGTCGTCGTCGTCGTTGTCGTCGTCGTCGTCTTCCCTCCTCCCTCGTCGTTGCCGTCGTCGGCGTCGCCGTCCTTCCTCCTTCTTCGTCGTTCGCGTCGTCGCCGTCCTCCCTCCTCCCTCGTCGTTGTCGTCGTTGTCGCCGTTGTCGCCGTCGTCGTCCTCCCTTCTCCCTCGTCGTCGTCTTCGTTGTCGACGTCGTCGTCGTCTTCGTCGTCGTCGGCGTCGGCGTCGTCTTCGTCGTCGTTGTCGGCGTCGTCGTCGTCGCCGCCGCCGTCGTCGTCGTCGTCGTCGTCGGCGTCGTTGACGTCGTCGTCGTTGTCGTCGTCGTCGGCGTCGTCGTTGTCGTCGTCGTCGGCGTCGTCATCGTCGTCGTCGTTGTCATCGTCGTCGTCGTCGGCGTCGGCGTCTTCGTCGTCGTCGGTGTCGTCGTTGTCGTCGTCGTCATTGTCGGCGTCGTCGAAGTCGTTGGAGACGTCGTCGGTGTCGTCGTAGTCGTTGTCGGCGGCGTCGTCGTCGTCGTTGTCGCTGTCGTCGTCGGCGTCGCTGTCGTTGGCAAGTGCCATGTGGTACCCACCGTCACGGTCTTAAGAGATTTTGCGAACCAAGTTGCGGGTGGGTGGGTGGGATGTTTGCGCGAGCAGTGGAGTGGTCAAGCGCGGTGCAGGGTAGTCAATTCTCCTTTCTAAAAAGAGAATAGACTCTACCCCCCCCCCGGACTTATCGGCCCTCCCTGGGATAGTATGATTTCATACATATATATATGTATATATTCAGCATACTCGTCCATCCTAAATATGAAATCGTACCATCCCAGGCAGGCCGGTTTCCCCCCTTCTGAGGGTCCCTTGTAAAAAAACACTATGCGGTGACATGGTTTGTTCTAACATAGCACTTTTTCGCGAATCCCTTGCAAACGATGGGACGAAGTGCACACGCGCGCGTCGTCGCGCGCGCATGCCGAAATCCTTCAAAAACCTCCGGTTCCGGAGAGATTTCAAAATTGAATTTCCAAAAAACATTCAACAACACATGGTTTCGCAACACTGATTTGCTAAAAAAGCTTACGCGCGAGCTCTTGCGAAATCTTAAGAAAGCCATAGGTTTTTCAAGATTTTCACAACCTGCTACCAAACGGGCTTCGCGCGCGCATGTCGAAGTCTGTCGAACGCCCTTGCGCGTGTGCCGTCGCGAGAATCCTCTGCAAAAAAATGGGACGAAGTGCAGACGCGCGCGTCGTCGCGGGCGTATGCCGAAATCCTTCAAAACCCATCGGTTTCGGAAGGATTTCGAAATCGTGCGTCCAAAAAACCTACACAAGCACAAGGTTTCGCAACACGGGTTTTCAACAAAAGTGTGCGCGCGCGCGCTCTTGCGTCGTCGTCGTCGTCGTCCTCCCTCCTCCCTCGTCGCCGTCGTCGTCTTCTGTCTTTCCTCGTCGTCGTCGTCGTCGTCGTCTTGGCGTCGTCGTCGCTTCCGTCGTCGTTGTCGCCGTGGTCGTCCTTCCTCCCTCGTTGTCTTCGTCGGCGTCTCGTCGTTGTCCCTCCTATTTCGTCGCCGTCGTCGTCGTCGTCGTCGTCGTCGTGGTCTTCACTCCTCCCTCGTCGTTATCCTCCTCCCTCGTCGTCGTCGTCCGTCGTCGGCGTCTCGTCGTCGTCCCTCCTATTTCGTCGCCGTCGTCGTCGTCTTCGTCGTCGTTGTCGTCGTCGTCGTCATCCCTCCTCCCTCGTCGTTGTCGTCGTCGGCGTCGCCGTCCTTCCTCCTTGTTCGTCGTTGGCGTCGTCGCCGTCTTCCCTCCTCCATCGTCGTTGTCGTCGTTGTCGCCGTCGTCGTTTTTTCTCCTCCCTCGTCGTCGTCTCCGTTGGCGACGTCGTCGTCGTCTTCGTCGTCGTCGTCGGCGTCGTTGTCGTCGTCGTCGTCGTCGGTGTCGTCGTCGTCGTTGTCGTCGTCGAAAACATTGGAGACGTCGCCGGTGTCGTCGCAGTCGCTGTCGGCGGCGCCGTCGTCGTCGATGTCGCTGTCGTCGTCGGCGTCGGTGTCGTGGCCAAGTGCCATGTAGTACCTACCGTCACGGTCTTGTCTGAAGATGTCTTGCGACCAAGTTGCGGGTGGGAGGGTGGGAGTTTTGCACGAGCAGGGGAGAGGACAGCTTCAAGACGGTCAATATTAATTGCACCACGTAGATTGTACCACGTATACTGCACCACGCATATTGCTCCACATACTTTCCCTTATGTAGGATGGAATTACGAAGTACCACCCCCTCCCCCCAGGATTATCGGTACATTCTGCGGCTGTCTAGTTTTCATATGACTGTGCCCCATCGTTAATTTTTGAACTCGTACTATCCCAGCCAAGCCTGGTGCGCCCCCCCCCATCATTTGCGACAAGCCATGCGCGCGCATTCGTTTATCCAACTTCATCAGATTCCAAGGGTTTCTGGTATCCAATGGGACGTGCACGCTCGCTCGTCCACGCGCGCATGCCAAACTTTTCCAAACACTTTCGGTGTCGCGAGGCTTTCAAAATCCATTACTCCGACAACATGCAGCACACGCATGTTTGTGCAACCAGTTTGTCAAAAAAGGTCTGCGCGCGCGGTCTTGCGAATTCCCACGATGCCATGGTTATGTTCCGCATTTTCAACAAAGGTGACCAAACGGGCCTCTCGCGCGCGCATGTCGAAATCAACCGAACGCCCTTGCGCGCGAGCTGGGGGGCACGATCCCTGTCAAATGGCACCATGCGGGCCACTCGCAAACCGTCAGCCGCTCGCGCATGTTGAAATCCTTCCACGAATTTCATCGCCGACACGTGGGCACCATCATCGTCATCGGCGTGATCAGCATTGGCGCCGTCATTGGCCTTGCCGACGTCATCGTCATCGTCGTCACCAGCACCGCTGCATTCATCATCGTGTCTGCCGTTGTCGACGTCGTCATGATAAGTACCGCACGCGCCCGAACCACCGACTCGCACTGAAGTGCCCGCGCGCCAGCGCGGCCTGCGAGCCGCGTTGGGCAGTGCCCAGCGGTCAGCGCCACCGCGGCCGCGCGTGCCGTGTCGGAGTGACTGGCCGCTCTGTGCGCGAGCCTGTGCGCGCTAGCGCGGCCGCAGCGATACGTCAGCCAGCGCCGAACTGTCATGGCAATCGCCGCCCAATGGATTTTGAGAACCACCAAACTGCGGGCTCGCGGGTGGAATGGCTGCGCGAGCACTTGAGTTGACAATTTCTGGTTCGGCATGGTGAATTGTGCCACATAGATTGCACCAGCTTGGGGCATGACGGGCGTCATGGCCCCCGCCCCCCCCCCTTTGACGTAACGCTCCCCCCAGTGCGCTCCGGGCACTGCCGCCGTGCGTTTTGGGATCCGCGTAGGTGTCCGCGTAGGGATCCGCAGAGGAGTTTGGTCTGCAATCGTCGTCGTCGTCGTCGTTGTCGTCGCTCGTGGCTTGTCACTCGTCGCTCATAGTCGTCGTGCGCGCGGACGCGGCTGAAACCTGTTTTCTATTCCGGGCCGAAGGGGGTCGATGTCGTCACGTTTCGCGCAGGCGGCGTTTGGGAATGCCTAGAAATCACTGAGGACGGGTCGCGCCAGCATGTAGGTGGCGATTGCACCACAACGCTAGTGTACACCACACTGCTTGCGTGCACCACAGCGCCTGTGTACACCACACCACCTATGTACACCACACCAGCCGCGTGCAACACGGCGTCAATTTGTGCCACCGTGCTTGCGGGCACAACAGCTCTTGTGCACACCACAGCGCTTGCGTACACCACATCAGCCGTATGCAACACAACACCAGTGTACACCACAATGCCTGCGTGCATTGCAGTGCCTGTGTGCACCACGGCGTTTGTGTGCACCACAGCAACCGTTTGCAACACAACACCATTGTTGTATATAGAATGTTCAAACGAATCCTTATGACAAAATGGAGCGCGTGTGGATTGCACAGGAAGCAATATAACATAACCTTTATGGGCAACGGAGCGCCGCTGGAATCTACGAATCCTCCCGAGTCCGCCCGCATCACCCGAACTCCTTCCCATTTGCATCCAGGAGGCTCCAGCTAAATTCCAGCTAAATTGGCCGTCCGAAAACCAATTGGGCCGATTCTATAGACCATTCTGCGGTGCGCGCTGAGGTGCGCACGTGCGCTTTAGCGCCAACCCGCACGACAGGGGGTACGGAGGAGGAGGAGGAGGAGGTGGAGGAGGAGGAGGAGGAAGAGGAGGTGGTGGAGGAGGAGGAAGAGGGAGGAGGGAAGAATGTCGTATTCGATTATCAGCACTTTCCTGGCGTGGCGTCCAGTTGTTCGCAGCAGATCCTCACGTATATGCTCCTTCTACCTGTCCTATGCACGCAGGCATTGTGGTGTACACCAGTGCTGCGTTGCACGCGGATGTTGTGGTGTAGACGCGCGCTGTGGCGTGCACAGGCGCTGCGGTGCACGCAAGCATTGTGGTGTACTCAGGCGCTGTGTTGCACATGGTAGCTGCGGTGTACACGTGTACACCGATGCTGTAGTGTACGCAAGCACTGTGGTGTACACAGGCGCTGCGTTGCTCACGGTTGTTGCGGTGTGCGCAGGCGCTGTGATATACACGCGCGATGTGGTGCACGCGAGCGTTGTGGTGTACACAGGCGCAGTGGGGCATATCGCCACTTACATGCTGCTCGCGTCGTCGTCGTCGTCGTCGTCGTCGTCGTCGTCGTCGTCGTCCGCTCGTCGCGTTGCGCGCGCGGGCGCGGCTGCGGTGCCGGAGCCACACGGCGGGGGGGGGGGCGTTACGTCATACCCCCCCCTCGCCCCCCCCCCCATGACGCCCCTCATCGCCGAACATAAAGAAACGCGCTCTATATTGCACCACGTAGGCTGCGCAGCATCGATTGAACTTAATGTATTGCGCAACGTAAACTGCACATCATCTTAGACCACGTATAACAGCATAGATAGCTATAATCACATTGTTTAGGATCCGAGCGGGCCTACATTGGTTTAAACTATCGAAAACATGAACATGAAGACAACAAGCGCAACCCAGTAGCTCTGTCTAAGCGAGATGATTATGACCATTGTTTTAGTTCGGACGCGGCACCTGGTGTACTGCCACTCGTGTGGCGGAATGGCTGTTGTGGTAGGTTCAGTTCGGCGGCTGGGCTGGCGGGTCAGAATCGTGCCAGGGAGGAAAAACGGAGGGAGGTGACACATGTCACGGCGTCATGGGCGGTGCTTGTGGGGCGGTGTTGCTTTGTGCGGTAAGCGGTGTTTGGTGTTGTGTGTTTGGTAGTGTGGTGTGTGTGTGTGTGTGTGTGTGCGGCACGGTGTGTTTGGTGTGCTGATTTGGTGCCCGGTGTGTAGGGTTCAGTGTTTGGTGTGTTGTGTGGGGTGTTTCGTGTGTGGTGTCTGCTGTGTGGTATTTGGTGTTTGGGTTCGGTGTTTGGTGGTTGATTTTTAGTGTGTGGTGTGTGGTGTTCGGTCGTTGGTCATTCGTTTTTGGTCTGGGCTGGTGTGGTGTGTTTGGTGCTTGATGTTTGGTGGGTGGTGTTCGGTGCGTGGTGCTTTCTGCTTGGTGCGTGGTGTGCGTGTGTGTGCCTGTGCGTGGTGTGTGCGTGGTGTGTGTGTGTGTGTGTGCGTGTGTGGTGTTTTGCGACCTGCGCGTGGAGCGAGAGCGGGCCTCGCCAGGGGGGGCTTGCGCGCGAGGTCGCACGGGGCTGGCGGAACTGGAGGCGCGTGGGCCCGGGAGTGTGCCGGGCCCAGGCAGGTGTCGGCGTGCAGCTGGCGCCCGTCAGGAGGGGGGCGGGGCAGCCTCGAGGGTGGCGGGTCCCTGAGGGCAGGGGCAGCCTTGAGCACTGGTGGGTTACAGTGGAGGCCCATGCCAAGAAAAGCTTTGCTTGCCTCCAGGGTGCCCTGGGTTTTTCCTGGGTTTCGATGGCTTCGCCCCACATTAAACATCAATGGGCGTCCTGGGGTCTCAGGGTTGGGTTTCTTTTGGAGGGTGTCTTGTGGTCGAGCTCCTAATTGCTGTAAGCAGTCTTGAGGGCGGCTGGTCCCTGAACGAGGAAGAAGGCCAAAGTCTGATTTCAGGAAGCACGAAGCCGATGTAGCAGCTCTTTTGTGACTCTGGAGAGGCGGAACCACATGGGGGACGGTGAGAGAGCAGGACGGTAGAGGCAGGGCGGGGTACGACGGAGGGCGCGCTGGCAGGAGGAGGCGGCGGCGGTCTCGGGAAACCTCCGACATGCTCTGAGCAATCTGCGGCCCCGCGCTCCCGACCCCTTCCCCCAGGGTGACTCTTCGCCCCTGACCCATTCGCAGGATGCCAGAGTCCGTGCGGAGTAAGTCTGCACGGAGTGCTCGGTCTTCGTCTGGGCTCACACCGCCTGGACTTAGTATGCCGAGTCCGTGCGGAAGTCCGCTCGGAGTGCTCGGCTTCCGTTTGGGCCTGCGCCGTGTGGACTGCGCCTCTCCTGACCAACGCTGGATGGTCCCGGGGCCCGACAACGGCCCCCCCCCAGAGGCCAGGATTCACAAAAGACGCCGCGACTGGAAAACGGCCACATCGTCGGAGGTTGCTCGGCTTCCAGCCGCAGGAGACCGAGCGCCCAAACACGCGGCCGCCAGGAATGGACCCCACGGAGAGGAGGCGGGCCTCTGCGTCGTGGCCTGCGGGGCGCGCCGGAACGTCCGCTCGGAGATGCGCGAGCTCGCCGGGGCACGGGCTCATGAGCCCGGGCCCGCCTCCCCGACGGGTGGCTCTCTCCGGCAGCAGAGCGTCGGCGCGGTGCGCTGCTCGCAGGGGGCTCGGTGCACCCTCCCTCCGCTGCTCCGGGCCACTGCCTCCCGCCTCGGGTCCTCCCTCCTCCCCCCTCTTGGCCTCGCGTCGCACCTCCCCTTCTCCCCCCCTTGCCTCCTGCCGCTCCGTTTCTGTGTCCCTTCCACTCCACTCCTCTTCCCTGCTTTTTGATTTCCGTCTCATCTCTCTTCTTGCCTCCTCCTCTTCCTCCTCCTCCTCCTCTCCCTCTCTTTCTCTCTCTCTCTCTCTTGTCTCTCTGTCTCTCTTTCTGTTCTGTCTGTCTCTCCGACTCTCCCTCTCTCTTTGTTCTGTTTTTGTTTCTCTCTCTCTCTCTCTTTCTCTCTCTCTCTCTCTCTCTTTCACTCTTGAGACATCTTA
>CAUYUJ010015388.1:241187-263687 GCA_963575745.1 Prorocentrum cordatum | reverse complement strand
CCGAGCTGGATGCTGGGGATGTCTCGAGCGAGAGGGGGGGGCCACACCACCAGGGAGACGCCCCTTGCCTCCTCGCACTTCCTCGCCCTGCTGGTGTTGGTGTCGCCTTTCCTTGTTCCCACAGTATGGGGGGTTCTTGGGCCGTCTTGGTCCATGGGAGGGCCGTTTTGAAGCAGATGTGAAACTCCTCCAAGACCTATCGAACATCACAGGATTTGGCATCTTCGGGCCTTCCTGGAGGCCCCTCTTGGGCCGTCTTGGGGGCCTCTGTGTGGCCTCTCGGGTCGTCTTGCGCCATCTTGGAGCTATCTTGGGCGGTCTTAGGTGCACCTCGGGCCGTCTTGGGTGCATCTTTGAGCCATCTGGGGCTCGCTTGGAGCCATATTGGCCGTCTTGGAGGCGTCTTGGAGGCATCCTGGAGGCCGTGTTGGCCCACGCGGGCCTTCTTGAGGCGATTTGGGCCAAGAGAGCTGGATTTTGGGAGCTTTCCGGGTGGCCGGTGCAGTGGACCGAAGCCCCAGGGGGAGTTTTGAAAAGAACCAAAACCTCCTGAAGTCTAGCGCGCTGGGCACCCCCCTGGCAAGACCACAAGGGGCGGCGGATCGAAGACGCCTACGGCGAACCACCGCCGCCCCCTTCTTTTTTGGAAGCGCCTGCGTGGCCGAAAGTTGGGTTTGAGCTTCGTCAAGCTATCTGGCCACACGTTCCCCGAGTGGGTTTCGAAAACCTTCGGGGAACACGGAGTCGGGCGAGCTATCGGGCCAGGGCGAGCTATCGGGCCAGGTGGTTTCCGAGCTTTCGTGCCTTCCTGGAGAACGTCTCGGAGGGGTCTTGGGCCGTTTTGGAGGCCTCTTGCGGGCCTTTTGGGCAGTCCGAGGCCATCTTCAGGCCATCTTGGGGCCATCTTCGCTGTCTTGGAGGCCTTCTTGGCCGTCTTGGAGGCATCTTGGAGGCCATCTTGGCCGTCTTGGAGGCCATCTGCGGCGGCCTCGGGGCCATCGTGGGCCGTCTTGGGCTCTTCTTGGGGCCCTTTTGGTGGCCTCTTGTCGGAAATTGGAGCATATACATTACCAGTGGCGGGCTGTTTTTCAATCCCCAGATTTTTGTAGGGTCGGGGACGACGTCGGGGCGGTGTGGTGTATACTTTTACCCCGCTCTCCCGAGAAAACAACGAAATATGTATACACCAGGATCCCGTATACACCAGGATCCGCTTTCCTGTGCGAGTTTCGGTGCAGGGCCCGGAAAAGCGTCGGTGTATAGAGTTCGGTTCCCTATCTTGGGCTGTCATGGGGCCATCTTGGAGGCCTCGGGCGCTCTTGGGACGATGTTGGGGGCCTCTTGGGCCGTCTGAGGCCGTCGGAGAGCTGATAAGAAGCGAATGCCAAAATCCTTCCCAAACCTAAGGGAAGTCAATGATTTTTGCCCTTTCTGGCTTCCCTGGAGGACGTCTTGGAGCGCTCTTGGGCCGTCTTGGAGGCCTCTTCTGGACCTTTGATCTTGAGGCGATCTTCGGGGCCTCTCGGGCCGTCTTGCTCCGTCGGAGTACTAAGAAGAAGCAAATGCCCAAATCCTTCAACAACCTAAAGAAAAACAATGATTTTGGCTTCTTCGGACCCTCTTGGAGGACCTCTTGGAGGCCTCTTGGGTTGTTTTGGACCGTCTTGGAGGCTTCTCGGGTGAGCTTGGAGGTGTCTTGGACTCTCTTGGGCCGTCATGAGGCTGTCTTGGACCATCTTGGGCGGACTTGGAGGACATCTTGGACCATCTTGGAGGCCATCTTGGGCCAACGTGGCCATCTTGGAGGCCATCTTGAGCTGTCCTGGAGGATTTTTACCAGATTGAGATCCTTTCCGGGTGGCCGGCGGGACGCGCCAGAGCCCCAGGGGGAGTTCCACCGCCCCTGTTGCTTGCAAGAGGGGTGCCTCGCGTGCCACATTCTATTGTTTTTGGTTTTGGTTCTTTCCCAATAGAACTCCCCCTGGGGCTCTGGCGCGTCCCGCCGGCCACCCGGAGAGGAACTCAATCCGGAAAACAATCCTCCAAGACAGCTCAAGATGGCCTCCAAGATGGCCACGTTGGCCCAAGATGGCCTCCAAGATGGTCCAAGATGGCCCCCAAGTCCGCCCAAGATGGTCCAAGATGGCCTCATGACGGCCCAAGAGAGTCCAAGATATCTCCAAGTTCGCCCAAGAAGCCTCCAAGACGGCCCAATACGACCCAAGAGGCGTCCAAGAGGTCTTCCAGGAGGGTCCGAAGAGGCCAGAATCATTGATTTTCTTTAGGTTGTTGAAGGATTTTGGCATTTGCTTCTTCTCGGCATTCCGACGGATCAAGACGGCTCAAGAGGCCTCCAAGATCGCCCCAAGATCGCCCAAGAGGCCTCCAAGAGGGCCCCATGACGGCCCAAGAGGCCCCCAAGACGGCCCCAAGAGGGCCCCAAGACGGCCCAAGAGGCACCCAAGACGCCCAAGTTGGCCTCCAAGACGGCTAAGATGGCCCCAAGATGCCTCCAAGAAGGCCCAAGATGCACCCAAGACGGCCTAAGATAGCATCTAGATGGCCTCAGACGGCCCAAGGGGTCCCCTAGTGGCCTCCAAGACGGCCCAAGAGGCCTCCAAGAGGTCCTCCAGGAGGGCCCGAAGAGGCCCAAATTATTGATTGTCCTTAGGTTGTTGAAGGCTTTCGGCATTCCGACGGCTCAAGACGGCACAAGAGGCCCCCAAGATCGCCCACGAGGCCTCCAAGATGACCCCATGACGGCCCAAGAAGTCCCCAAGACGGCCCCAAGAGGGCACAAGAGGCCTCCAAGACAGCCAAACTGGCCTCCAAGACGGCTAAGATGGCCCCAAGATGCCTCCAAGACGGCCCAAGATGCACCCAAGACGGCCTAAGATGGCCTGAAGATGGCCCAAGACGGCCCAAGAGGCCCCCAAGAGGCCTCCGAGACGGCCCAGAAGGCGTCCAGGAGGTCTTCCAGGAGGGCGCGAAGAGGCCAAAATCATAGATTGTCCTTAGGTGTTTGAAAGATTTTGGCATTTGCTTCTTCTCGGTATTCCGACGGCTCAACGCGGCGCAAGAGGCCTCAAGATCGCCCAAGAGGCCTCCAAGATGGCCCCATGACGGCCCCCAAACCGCCCAAGAGGCCTCCAAGGCGCCCAAGATGGCCGCTAAGAACCCCTGATATGCTCCAAGAGGGCCCCAAAACAGCCCAGACAGGCCCCCAAGACGGCTTCCGACGGCGTCAGACAAGCCAGGAACGCCCTAAGACTGCCAAAGAGGCCCCCAAGAAGCACCCAAAGGCCTCCCAAAACCTTCCAAGAGGCCCCCAGGAAGCTCCCAGGAGGCCCCAAGAGTGCCCCAAGACGCGCCCACGGGGTCTCCTCCTCCTCCTCCTCCTCCTCCTCCTTTTTTCCTCATCCTCCCCCTCCTCCTCTTCTTGCTGCCCCACGCGTTCCCCGAAGTCTTTCCAAACCGACTCGGGGAACAACTGGCCCGATAGCTTGGCCAAGCTGTGGCCCAGCTGTCGGCCACAGAGGCGCTTCCAATGGGGCAGGGGGGCGGCGGTGCTTCGCCGTAGGCGTCTTAGATCTTTTGCAAAAGAACCATAACCAAAAACGATAGGATTTGGCACGCCAGGCACCCCTCTTGCAAGCAACAGGGGGCGGCGGATCTAGCGGCCTGGGGCCCATTCCGCCACCGCGCCTAGGTTGTAGGTCAGAGCCTGGAGCTTCTGGAGGGCTTCTCAGTGGCCCGCGTGCCGTCGTGGGGGTCGTCCTGGGGCGGGGCGATCGAAATCTCGGTGCGTGTTCCCACTCTGGGGCCTCTCTTGGGCCTCTTTTGGGCCCCTCTTGGGCCATCTTGGGGGGCTCTTTGGGCCGTCTGGGAGCCCTCTTGGGGCCTCTTGAGCCGTCTTAGGGCGACGTTGGGGTCCTCTTGGGCCGTAGTGGAACATGGAATACCAGAGAAGCCGAGAACGCCCAAATCCTTGAAACGCGTACGGCAAATCAGTGATGTGGGCTTCTCAGGGCCCTCTTGGGGGGCATCTTTGAGCCCTCTTGGGTCGTCTTGGGTCCCTTGTGGCTCCGGCAAATTCGTGCGACAAGACGTGGGGACACGCGACGCGCCCCAAGAGATTTGAGAATTTGGTGTCTGGGCCCTTCAATGTTCATGTGCCCAGGACTGAGGACTGAGGGCGCTCCAATTCGTGACTAAGGGCACGGTGGTGGATTGAGCTAATCTTGCTTAGTGCGTAATCTGGTTTAGTGGCTCCCAAGTCTGGCCCAGTAGCCATGAACCGTGCTTACGAAGACATCCCAGAAGTTGTTTCCTGTCCGTCCAGTCCTGCGTCCCGTCCTCCTCCTCAGCTTTGCTCCTCCTGCTTTCGCTGCCACGTGTGCCCCTGCTCCTTCACGCTCCTGGCGCCCCCTCTGGTCTGGGGGCTCTTGGCGCCTCCTCTGGGGGTCCTTGGGCCGTCCTTCTCGGAGGCGTTTTTTTGTGTTCTCTCTCTCTCTCTCTTCTCTTCTCTTTCTTTTTTCTCTCAATATATACACTACATATCCTTACATGTGTATGTGTTCTCCAGGCTGGAGGAGTTCGGGGACATGCTTTTCCCAAAGCATTGGAAGAAGGATTGGAAAGCAGTGACGGCGACTATCGGTCAGCAGCAGTTGGACCAGGCCTTTCTCCCACTGGACGACCTCATGGCGGAGGTCCACCAGTCCGTGCTGCGGGTGTTCTGCGTTTCGCATGTTTGGCTGCAGCACGATCACCCTGATCCGCACGGCCACAACCTTCGTGTTATCGGCAGATGTTTGAAGCTTCTGTCCAAGGACGCCTTCAACGGATACGCTGGCCACTGGGGCGTCTTTTTTGACCTGTGTTCCCTGCATCAGGGTTGCCGCGACTCTAAGGATAAGGCCCAGCCATATGTGTTCGAGTGGCTGGACAGCGAGAACCGATTCGCGCAGAATGCCGTGGGCCGCCGACCAGCAGAGGAGGAACTGTTCAGACAGGCACTCAAGAGTTTGGGCACCTTTTATGCATGAGGCTCTGCCGGCACGCCTTTCCCTCGCCATCCCCCCCCCGTCCTTCTCGTCTTCCGCCTCCTCGAGGGTCGAGGATCGTGTTTTTCCTTGTCTGAGTCTACAGTCAGCCCGCGTAGTAAGGATTGGCAATTTTTCTAAGGGTACCCTTGCATTCTTGCCTGCTTGGTCCATCCTTGGCCACCTTCGCTGGCCGCGCCCAACCCGAGAAGCTTCGAAACGGTCCCAGGCGGTCCCGCATGGGAAGAAGGAAAGGCATGGTTCACGACAGTTGCTACATGCAAGCTGGGTTTGCTGTGCCCCCATAGAGCTTCCTCTATACACGGGCGCTCCAGGCGCCTTGAATTTTCCCGCAACATGTCGATCCCACTTGAGCTGATCTGCCAATGTAGCGATCCCCAAAGCGACAGGTCAGCTACATGTAGTTGATCTGGCAATGCCCATTATTTGCAGCCCCTTTCTTCGACCACTCTGGTTCTCTCACTGCTCTTCCATCTGCCTTCTCATCAATGTCCTCATCGTCGCTTGTTTTGCAGGATCATTGTTCCTATCCTTCTTTCTCAGCGCTCCACAGTCTTTCATTCTGAACACCACTTTCCTCTCTCTCTCTCTCACCCAAGAGACCGAACGAGCGGGGTGCCGCTCCTTCCACATTTTTCTACAGACGCACCGGATGTCATTCTGTCGTATATTACGTGAGTGTTTTCCCAACCAGAGAGTTTTTTCTTGCTGTCCAGACAGTGCTCCCGCTGCAGCACTGGGCTCCTTCAAGGATCGGTGCTTTGCTCCCGTCGTTCAGCATGGCGATGTCGCCCCAGCGCGGGCCAAGCTTCAGGATCCGATTCCCTCCTGGTCGTTGTCGCCACCCTTCTGTCCCCTGCTCCGCACTCCCACGATCCTCCTGCTCGTCCCGCTCCTAATGCTCATGCTGCTGCCGCTCCTCCTCCTTCGTCCTCCTCATCCTGCTCCTCATGCTCATCTGCCACCTCTTTCCCCTCCAATGTAGACGTCTCCACTTTGCGCTGCGCGTTGCACGATGGGGTCGTCTTGGGGCATTCAGGTCCGCCTGAGCACCCATCGGCAGACAGAGAAAACACCAGCGCAGTGGAGAGGGGTGGATGGCAGGGGCAGGAGGACAAATCCTGCGCGTGTACCCTTTCTCTATGCTGTTCCCCTCCTCATCCTTCCTCTCCTCCCTCCCCTCCCCCGCCTTCTCCTCACCCCCCGACCTCTTCAGTCCCCCCTTCCCGACGCCATTCTCCCATCACTCCTCACCATCACTTTTCTTTCTGCTGGTGCGCGACGAGGAGAAGGTGGAGCAGGATGAGAGACGCAGTAGACATGAAGAGTAGGAGGTGGGGTGAGAGAGGATGAAGGGAGGGATGAAGGGCGCTCTCACCTTTGTTTGTGCAGCGTCTTTCTCCGGAGTTTCTTGAAGCTTCCTGAGCTGCGGGTCCGAGTCATCCTCAGGGTTTAGGGGTTTGCAGAACACCCGAATTTTCTCAGCGCGCAGGTTGATAGGCTATTCGCAGTGTTGCGCCCAGAAGCGCCCGCGGATACACATCCGTGCACTATTGTAGCCATGGTATCCAGTTTCCCCCCCGACTACGACGACTTGACCGTGTACACTCGGGACAGGCGCTGCGAGAATTACTTCAACAGGGGCTGGTGTTTTTGCGAAGCCTTGTGGGCCACCATGACGAAGGACAACACCCTGGTGCTGGACCTCCCGGGAGAAAAAAGGAGGAGGAGGAGGGGGAGGAGGAGGAGGAGGAGGAGGAGGAGGAGGGGGAGGAGGGGAGGAGGAGGAGGAGGAGGAGGAGGAGGAGGAGGAGGAGGAGGAGGAGGAGGAGGAGGAGGAGGAGGAGGAGGAGGAGGAGGAGGAGGAGGAGGAGGGAGGAGGAGGAGGAGGAGGAGGAGGAGGAGGAGGAGGAGGGAGGAGGAGGAGGAGGAGGAGGAGGGGGAGGAGGAGGAGGAGGAGGAGGAGGAGGAAGGAGGAGGAGGAGGAGGAGGAGGAGAGGAGGAGGAGGAGGAGGAGGAGGAGGAGGAGGAGGAGGAGGAGGAGGAGGAGGAGGAGGAGGAGGAGGAGGAGGAGGAGGAGGGAGGAGGAGGAGGAGGAGGAGGAGGAGGAGGAGGCAGGAGGAGGAGGTATGAGGAGGAGGAGGAGGAGGAGGAGGAGGAGGAGGAGGAGGAGGAGGAGGAGGAGGAGGAGGAGGAGGAGGAGGAGGAGGAGGAGGAGGAGGAGGAGGAGGAGGAGGAGGAGGAGGAGGAGGAGGAGGAGGAGGAGGAGGAGGAGGAGGAGGAGGAGGAGGAGGAGGAGAAGGAGAAGGAGGAGGAGCGCCCACGCGCCAGGAGTCGTTGCGCCTCCCGCGGTGCCCGACCAGGGGCTAACCTGGGCCCCCCCGGCACGCCGTGCACGCCGCCCTCCCTTGGCCGAGGCAGGGAGAGCCCGTGCACCCGCCCTGGGCCCCATGGACCCAGAGATCCAACGCACTGAAAAAGTCAAGGCGGAGGTGTTTCGCAGTTTTCGGCCTCCCCCCAGAGATCCAGCGTACGGAACAAAATCAAGGCGAAGGTTTTTCCCAATTTTCGGCCTCCAGGGGCACTCGCCGGGCCGTGGGACCGCCAGAAAACGGCCCAGGATGAGAGACCGGTCCTGGGGAACGAGTCGAGACTTCCAGGGACCGCGTATTGAACAAATCACGACGTCGGATCTTTGGGCCCGTGCCATGCCCCCCGCCGGTGTAGTACGTGCGCGCGGAAGGTGCCGCCGCCGCGGCCGCCGCTGCGGCCTCGGCGGCGGCCGGGGGTATCGCGGCACTGCCGCGCGGACGGAGCAGGTCGAGGTGTGCCGAGCCGCGCTCATCGTGGCGTCGTTGGCCTCCCATCCGTGGATCTCGGCAGTCCCGGCGCCTGCTGCACACGTTCGCCGGCCCAGGGTGGGCACACACGGAGGCCGCGGCGGCGGTGGCCACTCCTCTCGCCCAGGCCCTCGTCGTCACGGCTCCTCTGGCCACGGCGCGGCTCCCCTGGGGGGCTTTCGACGGCGTCGCCAGATCTCCGACGATATGATTTTCGTCACTCGCAGTTTCTTCGTGATCTCGGCTCTCCTCGGGCCGCTTTCGGGCCCCGTGGCCATCAAAGAGTGATCATGGCCGACTGCTTCCTGGAAGCGGTCGGGACCTCTGGGGCCGCGGATGGAACAGATCACACATGCTGCCTCATCTTCTAGCAGGCCGTGCTTTGATGGCCCCCGGGGCCCGAACGCGGTCTGGAGGTGGGCGCTGAGATCGTGAAGTCCCCCCACGTGGTGACGCAAGAAGATTAGGGGATATCAAGGGGACATCTCGAGGAAGAAGAAGAAAAAGAAGAAGAATAATAAGAATAATAATAATAATAAGAAGAATAATAAGAATCAGAATAATAATAATAATAATAAGAAGAACAATAAGAATAATAATAAGAAGAAGAATAAGAAGAATAATAATAAGAAAAATAAGAATAATAAGAATAATACGAAGAATAATAATAATAATAAGAATAATAATAAGAATAATAATAATAAGAAGAATAATAAGAATAATAATAAAAATAATAATAAGAATAATAATACTAAGAAGAATAATAATAAGTGGCAACGCATGCGCTTTCGGAGGTCGGCGCGGATCTCCTGGGTCAGCGCTGGCCCCCCCGCCAGGGGCGCCTCCAGGGGTGCTCCAGCACCAGTCCAGGATACCTTGGCGGGCCTCCGAACATTTGAATGTTTGCCGCTTCTTGTTGTCATATCCTTCGGATGTTGCCAGAGGCGTCCTGGTCCCTGCCCCACAAGGTGCCCGCAGGATTTCCGAAGACGCTCCCCGTGCACTCCAGAGCACCCATCGGGAGGCCCATGCAGAGGGACCCAGGAGATCCGGACCCTCTGGGTCGAGGGGGCACCTTTCCTGAGATCCGACGCTGCGACCCAAAATGCAGCATCGCGAAAAGTCAAGACCACAGCCCCAGACCCAGTCGTTCTGCTGCGTACCTCGAGCCGCATCGATCTGCGATGCTCCCGGGGCTCGAGACCTGGCGAGAGCGCTTGGTGTGCAGTCGTTTCAGCGCCTGGATCTCGTCCGATGCCTGGATGTTTCCAGTGCGCGGTCCCTGGACGCCTCGACCCCCGGGACGGGCTCGTCATCCCGAGTCGTCTTTGGGCGGCCCCCGGGCCCGGCACGGGCCCACAGAGGCCGAGAACGAAGACCTCGCGCAGTGATTTTCCCATGACCCGAGGGGGCCTGGGGGTTCCGCGCACCCCCGAACTCTCGCTGCCCCGCAGGACTTGGGAAAGGACACTGGGAAGAAGGCCGGCTTCTTCGGCCTGCGGGCCCAGTGCCAAGCGGACCGGCGGCCTCCCGTGCTGCCGGCCTCGTTCAGCGAGGAGCTGCAGAAGAAGTGGCTCTCGGCGGAACCTCCTTGCTCCCCACAGTACGCTGCAACTTCAGGGGCCTCGTTTGTTCTGTCAACAGCTGTCCTCTTCTGGTGCAGGAGGAGGAGGAGGAGGAGGAGGAGGAGGAGGAGGAGGAGGAGGAGGTGGAGGAGGAGGAGGGGAGCAGGAGGGAGGAGGGAGGAGGGAGGAGGGAGGAGGGAGGAGGGAGGAGGAGGAGGAGGAGGGAGGAGGAGGAGGGAGGAGGAGAGGAGGAGGGGGAGGAGGGAGGAGGAGGGAGGAGGGAGGAGGGAGGAGGAGAGGGGAGGGAGGAGGGAGGAGGGAGGAGGGAGGAGGGAGGAGGGAGGAGGGAGGGAGGGAGGAGGGAGGAGGGGAGGAGGAGGAGGAGGGGGAGGAGGAGGAGGAGGAGGAGGAGGAGGAGGAGTAGGAGGGAGGAGGAGGAGGAGGAGGAGGAGGAGGAGGAGGAGGAGGAGGAGGAGGAGGAGGAGGAGGAGGAGGAGGAGGAGGAGGAGGAGGAGGAGGAGGAGGAGGAGGAGGAGGAGGAGGAGGAGGAGGAGGAGGAGGAGGGAGGAGGAGGAGGAGGGAGGAGGAGGAGGAGGAGGAGGAGGAGGAGGAGGAGGAGGAGGAGGAGGAGGGAGGAGGAGGAGGTTGACGAGGAGGAGGAGGAGGGAGGAGGAGGAGGAGGAGGAGGAGGAGGAGGCGGAGGAGGAGGAGGAGGAGGAGGAGGAGGGAAGGGAGGGAGGGAGGGAGGGGGAGGGAGGGAGGGAGGGAAGGAATAGGAATAGGAATAGGAACCACTGGCGATGCCAATCCATACAATGCTACCCTCGGCCTCGCTGGGCCAATTCGGCCTTGCTGAGGACCTTGGGGGGGAGCCCTTCACGAATTCTTCTGAGGTGCTCACGGCCCGTTGCTGACAACTTGTTCGTACAAGGCTTAGCAAGCGAACGGACTTGCTTGTCAGCAATGGCCCCACACTTCCCACAGAACCAACAATTCAGAGAGGCGTGCACATTGAGGTGGTGAGAAGGATGCAGCCAGCCCCCCCCGACGTGGATCCGTCCTCCGACTGGAGGAGAGTAAATCAGACCATTCACATTCACTAAGCTGTGGCACTCCGAGGCGTGCCATTCCTTTAAAGTGTCCAAGGACGCAGAGCCGTGGCACCTCAAGCATCTCTTTCGGCAGTCGGACAGCCGATGTCGAGACAAGAGAGCAGCAACAGCAGCAGCAGAGGGGGGCGGCGGGGGGGGGGGAGGCGGAGGGCCTCCACGCCTTTTTCTTTCACCACTCCGCTCCAGCTGTTTTTCCTTAGCCAGTGCATCCACAGTCGCACGAAGGAGGCGGAGGCGCACCAAACGTGCGCGCCGCTCGTGCAGCATCAGACGGTAACGCTGGTCCTCGGGCACGCGGGCCTGTGCAGCAGCCAGGCCCGCAAGCTCGTCCACAACAGCGTTGCCAAGAATCAACGTACGTATTCCTTGCCCGTCGGCCACCTGTGTGGCCGTCATATGAGAATGTGTGAAGAGGACTGACACATGATGAAACGGTCTGTGGGCCATGAGGTCACCGATGGCCGCCCACAGGTCAGCGTCAGCACCTCTTGGCTGGCGAAACCGTTGTTCGTACCAGCCTGTGACTACATCTGCAAAGTCAGTGACAAAGGTGAGGAACTGCGTGGTGGCCCAGAGGGCCAAATACAAACATTTTAGTTCGCCTCTGGCTACAACCTGCCGCGTGCCGCTGAGTGGCCCAAAGATCGAGCCACGCGGAACGATGGCGGGCTGCAGGCGGGCAAAACACGTGATAGCCAGGCCCACTCGTCGGAGCCTGGGACTGCGGCTGTCGGGCCCTCCGCTCGCGTCGCCAAAGATCAGCACAGGGTCGGAAGGCGACCCTGGGCCAAACTGTCCTGGCTCCAGGTGTGGGGCGCCAGTGAACTGCCAGGCGTCCTCTGCAGGCGGTGGGCTCACTTCCGTCCAGGGGGCAGGTAGAAGTCCTCGAAGCCAGAAGGCCTCAGCGGTGTTGCACTGCGTGACGGCCTGCGTGCACAGGTCATCGGAGTCGGTGTACGGCTTGGCGTCCGCGTTGCACGAGCACTGCCAGTACCTGTGCAGAGGGGTGTCCACCTCGGTGCCGCAGCGGTCGCACTTGTCGGTGCCCGTGTAGTTCTTGAGCTCCTGCTTCTTCCGTTCGTTGTTCCAGATGCCGCCTGACGCCACTAGCACCATGATCTCGCACAACCTTTTGCCGTTGGGGACCTGCGCCAGGTGCTTGAGTAGCTGGATGTATGAGGTGTTGTCGACGCCCAGCTCCAGGCCCCCGCCGCAGAAATGACGTGCTGCCTGGGTCCAGAGCTGAGCCTCACAGAACTTACGAATGTCTGCTAGCAGGTGATCGTGTCTATCCACATGCGCGTTGCCTGTGTAGATGCTGTCTGGAAACTGCCACTCCTCGCTGCTGTCGGGGCCTGTCTGGTAGGACCACGTGGACGGATCATGTGGGGTCCAGCCAAGCCTGAGCAGCGTGTGTATGATGGCCCCCGTCGGGCCTCGGATCTGCCGTACCTGTGCTGGGACGGGTACAGCCTGCATCTGCTTTAAAATGATCGGCCACGCCTTGCGAACACCTGCTCGGATATCTGGGCAATCCCTCCAGATCTTGAGCCAAGTGTCCACCGTCTGCACGGGGTAAAGCACTGCTGGGTCAGCGTCAGGGGCCCGCAGGGCCAGGACCGTGGTAAGGCATCGGCCGCGCGCCGATGAGGCGCATGTCTGAGCCAAGCGTCGTCTGCACCTGGTCAACTGCTCGCCGAAGAGCCCGTGGACCTGGTGGCCGTAGACGCCCGCGGGGAGCCCTCCCTGGCGTTGGAGCTTGGTCATGGCGCTGTACTGGCGGGTGGCTCTGGTGAACCTGCGGATCTTGGTGCTCATGAGGCGATGCTTCGCTTCACGCTGCACCCTGGTGGCCCTCACCCTCCTGCCGCATCCGAAATCGATGCCGAGGTAGGTGGCTTGGGACACTGGCCGAATCGTAAATCCAGCACGTCGGACTAAGCGGGCAACAGCACGCGCGTCACTCATGAGGCTGCAGACCACGACCGATTTGTCCGCAACCTTGAGCCTCCTCGCCTGCAGCTCACGGCACGTGGTGATGATGCCACTGGCGAGCTCCAGGCGCACCGCCTTGCTGGAACCCTTGAATGTCTCCGAGACGTCGTCGACCCATAGCCTCGCCCCCATTCTCGGATGGGCTGTGGTGACCGTGACCATGACGTGGTGGGTCATCATCTTGGCGAAGCGGGTCCCCGAACGGAGACCCTGCACTACGCTGAGCTGCGGGTCGAACATCTCGGACACAGCATTGTCCTGCTCCAGACAACGGGGAGCAGCGCACTGTAACAATTCCAAATATAGGATAACAGGAGGAAAATCTAGCCGCAAAGCTGCGGCGACTAGGATGTCCCACGGGATGCTGTCGTAGAACGTGGCGATGTCGAGCATCCCGTGGCCGTACTTGATGCCCATGGCATGGGCAAGCTCCTCGTCCAGCGCCCTCAGGAAGGCCTCCTGAAGGCATGAGTTGCCTGGCAGGGCGGCGTCCCAGTGGCGAGCACTCTCGGCCGACCAGGTCTGGACTGTGGGTTCGCGCATCAATGACCACAGCCGTCCGAGCATCGATACTAGCCCGATGGCTCGGTCGCCGGCCGTCTTCTTGGGAGTGAGCTTCCCAATGACGGCCAACGTCTGCGCTGGCCACGCCAGTGTGGCTTCCACCGCCTCCAGGATGAGTAGCAACTCCGCCTGGCCCTCCGAGGGAAGCCTCTGGTAGTCGACGGGGGTGACCATGTCGATGCCCATGCCTGCCTTGGCCTTCATACGTGAGGCCGCCTTGCCGATGTCGGCCACGTGCAGCGACGGTAAGGGGTCGTCGCTGGCACGGAGCCTGATCTGCCTGAAGAGTTCGCGCACATCCTGCAACTTGGGCGCCGTCGGGGCCCAGAGCTGCTGGTACTTCTTCGCCTTCGCGTCCATGAGGTCCTTGGGGTGGTAGACCAGCTGCTGGCCGACCACAATCTCCACTGGCGGGAGAGGCCCCTTCTTCAGAGACTTGTGGAGGATGCCGTTGGCCTCAGGCTCCACCACCCACGAGCGGAAGTCATGGATGGCCGCCAAAACGGCCAACCTCTGCGCTCGCTGCATGACCTTCTTCGCTGCGTGAACGTAGGAGTCCAGCACAGCGGGGTTGATCTGACACTTACCCTCAAGGATTCTGATCCACTCGTGCCACGGAGGGTCGAGACCAGGGCGTAGCGCAGTGTGAGCTCCGTCTGGCCTGTCCACCGCCGCCTTCTGCGCCGCGACCTGGTACAGCTCCAGCTGCTGGTGGCCATTGCTGCGCAGGCGATGGCGGGCGATGGCAGCGACGATGGTGTGGACCTGCGTCCACCACTGCGCACGCTGATCACGTAGGTGGACCTGTCTGCGGTGGGCCGCTTGCCTGACAGGGCCCTCCACCAGCCTCGCGCCGTGCGCACGCCGTGTGCGAGGGAGGTCCAGGCCATGGTGTCTGGTGATGCTAAGCTCCACCGTGGAGATCCAAGCTGCATACATTCCTGAAACTACAGTAGAGTGGGGGGCCTCAAGCCGAAATGCAACGGACTTGAGGAGGGACGGAGAAAGAGAATGAATACAGTCCTGCCCCGAAGCAAATCCGACCTCACGCCTGCTCTCAACCCAAAGCTCGCTGGGGATCTGAAACGCAGCCGACGGCGAGGGGTCGCTTTCAGGGGCCTGTAACGGACTGGGCTCAGGGCCCGAAAACTGAAAAGCAGACCGGTTTAAATCGGGATTTAAATCTTCCCCTGAACTCGGTGGGGGGGGCTGGCCCGAATTGGGAGGGGAACTACACTGAACTGGTACGTGTCCAGACGCATGTTGTTTCTCCTGACTCAGAGCAGCACTACCACTACCCTCCGAGCTTGGGTCGGGAAGGTTGGGGTGACAGGGAGTGTCGAGGGCATTACTCAACCCCCTGTCGGAACAGAAATTGAGCTGGTCAGCCCACGGGTCGTCCTCTTCGTCGGGCCAACAATCTTGAGATTCATCGGCCTCATCGGGAGGGGCCTGACCTGCACCCTCCTCCGACGACGACGGGACCCCAGGGCTTCGAAAACAATCACCAAACAGCTCAGTAAACCTAGCTTTACGCGCCTCCAGGGCCTCCTGCTGGGCTGCTCCCTGGCGGGCCCTGGACACACTGGACTTAGAACCAAAAGTGGGCTCCTTGCTGGGCCTCGGGGCTTGAGGAAGCCTGGGGGAGGCCACGAGGGAGCGGGTGAGAAGCTGGAGCCCAGAGCTCCGAAACTCTAAGGCAAGACCCTGATGTGGCTTCCAAGGGACCGCACGCACAGCACAGATGGTTTTGAGAAACGGCGTGGCCTCGGGGCTGCACAGAACATAGTCGAGCACCTTGTCGCGCCCCTGTGGGTTGGCGCAGGTGCCCTCGGGGCCAGCTGTACGAATGACTCCATGCACATTCTGAACAAAACGGCTGGCTGCTAAGATGTCGGGCTCCATATTGAAGTCGCCCACGACCACCCATGGGAGCCTGATGGCCTTCAAGAGGCCTCCGAGCCGTTGGAACCTGACCTTGTTGTGGCCGTTCATCTGGATGCACGGCAAGGCGTAGAGCACCACCACGACGATGGAGTACCCTGCCATGTGCAGCACCATTGGAAGAAACCCATCGAGGCTAGCCTGGCCAGCCTCGCGCAGGTGGCCAGCAGCAACCTTGGCCTCAGGCAAGACGTGGGCCTGGAGGTGCTGCTGCGCCATGAAAAACTCGCCGCCTTCATTGGCCCGCTCCTCATGCTCCGCTGCCACAGATTTGGATGAGGGGCGGGCCGCATTGTGATGAAGCCGAAGGTGCGCCCCCCTCGCCTTCTTGTCCCACTCCCTGAGCTCCGACTCGGTGTGTATGTGAGTCTCTGCCCAGGCCCAGTACTCGTACTTGCAATAATTTAATTGGAGGTATTGCCACACCTTGGAAGTGAAGGCGGTGACATTAGCGTAGAACAATGTCGTCGTGCCCTCGGTGTGTACTTGTTGGTCTCGCGATAGTCAAGAGGAGGCCTCCGAGCCCTTCCCCTTGGCCTTGGCCTTGGCTGCCGCCGCCTCGGCCTTGGCCGTGAACTTGGCCTCCGACAACTTCTTGGCCTCCGACTCGATCTTCTCCGCGGCCGCCTGGGAGGCCTCAGCGTCCTGGGCCGTGGCCGTGGGCGCCGTGTCAGTCGGCGCGCTCGCCCCGACCTCTGGCTTGGCCTCCTTCTCTGCCGCTGCGGCTTGCCCGTCGTCGCCCTTCCTCTTCTTCCTCCTGAGGCGATCAGTGATATCATTCTGCATCTTCCTGGCGTTGTCGAGCCAGGCCTTGATCTCGGCTTCCTTGCCCGTCAGGTCCGTCTTGACGCCCTTGAGCTGCTCGTGGAGCGTGTCCAACGCTCGGCGCTCTTCGGGCGTGCACTCCATCTCGTCCAACGAGTTGAAGAAGCCCTCGTCCCACTCGACCTTGAACATGGCTGTCGTAGACGGCTCTGCTGTGGGCGGGCCCACGCCCTCCGCCTTGGCGACGGCGTGGGCGGCGGCCTTCTTGGCCGCAGTCGCCTGCGCCAAGGCCACAGCAGCTCTGCCCTCCTTGGCCTCGGCGGCCTCGAGGCTCTGCCTCAAGCGGAGCACGTTGTCCACGCACTGGCTGTGGTGGTGCTCCGCGTTCTTCCAGGCCCCGTCAGCCTTGCGGAGCACCTCGGCTGGGGACACCGCTGCCACGGACTCGGCCTTGGCCTGGGTGCTGATCTTCTCGATCTGCTTCTTGAGCGCCTCCTGCAGTGCCGCGTCCTCGGTGGCCTGGGCCGCCTGCTGGAGCAGCTCTGTCACGGAGGTGCCTGCCGTACCCTTCGCTGGCGAGCCCTTGGCTGCCCCGCCACGCCACGAACCTCTCGGAGAGTGGCTGCGCTGGCGGCCTCTCTGTGGGGCGGCGGCGGGGGACGGGGTCGCATCGGGCTGCACTTCATCCTCCCAATGTACTCGACGTCCTGCTGGCTTGAATAGCGTGATCGACGCACCACATCCTGAGCAAGCGTGCCCCTGCTTGACAATGATGGAGTTCCACTCGCATCGGCGGCACTGATCACATCTGGTCCACAACTGTGTCATGGCGGAATCTGGTCTCGGTGTTGGTCACAAACCTTGGGCTGTGGCGTGGCCCTCGGAATGGGTCCCTCAAACGCTGCGGGGAAGCCCCGAGAATCGTGCGCGTGGGGTGCTAAGGCCGCTGGGCCCCTGCACCTGCTTGCGCCCAAATTGCTTGAGGGGAGGGAGGGAAGGAGGGAGGGAGGGAGGGAGGGAGGGAGGGAGGGAGGGAGGGAGGGAGGAGGAGGAGGAGGAGGAGGAGGAGGAGGAGGAGGAGGAGGAGGAGGAGGAGGAGGAGGAGGAGGAGGAGGAGGAGGGGAGGAGGAGGAGGAGGAGGAGGAGGAGGAGGAGGAGGAGGAGGAGGAGGAGGAGGAGGAGGGGAGGAGGAGGAGGAGGAGGAGGAGGAGGAGGAGGAGGAGGAGGAGGAGGAGGAGGAGGGAGGAGGAGGAGGAGGAGGAGGAGGAGGAGGAGGAGGAGGAGAGGAGGAGGAGGCGGAGGAGGGGAGGAGGAGGAGGAGGAGGAGGAGGAGGGAGGAGGAGGAGGAGGAGGAGGAGGAGGAGGAGGAGGAGGAGGAGGAGGAGGAGGAGGAGGAGGGACACCTCTGCTCTGGGGTTCACCTGGCCGCAGACTTCTGAACCCCAGTAGGCGCTTTAATTCAGAAATATGACCTGCAAGGGCAGGGTCCACATCGTGTGGTCGCCTGAGTAAGGGAAGAGGAGGAGGGAGTGACAGTCGATGAGGAGGAGGAGGAGGAGGAGGAGGAGGAGGAGGAGGAGGAGGAGGAGGAGGAGGAGGAGGAGGAGGAGGAGGAGGAGGAGGAGGAGGAGTTGGGAGGAGGAGGAGGAGGAGGAGGGGGACGAGGTGGATGATGAAAAGGAGGAGGGGACGGGCAGGGCCCGTATGGAGGGGGCCAGGGCGAGCCCGCGTCGAGGTTCAGCCACGCGCCCACCGATCGTCCGAGGGTGGAGGAGCTCTACACCAAAGCGTTCTCAGGCCAGCTTCGCCGCCCCTCCTCCTCAGACCCCCATCGCGTCGTGAACAAGTCGCAAGGAGAGGCTGCTTGCCGTGTTCGACCTCTGGGGGCCATCACCTGGCCCCAGGACTGTCACAAGACGACGCAGGATGGAAAGCCGGTCCCAGGGACCACGTTGTGAACAACCGCCGCCGCCGTGAAAGGCCGACACTCGAGCGGCCGCCGCCTGCCTTGAGCCCAGGCGCGCGGCTCCCGAGGCCGAGGGTCGACGGTCGAGGGTCAAGGGTCAACGGTCGAGGGTCGAGGATCGATGGTCGAGGTTCGATGGTCGAGGGTCAAGGGTCGACGGTCGAGGGTCGAGACCTCTGAGAGTCCACGCTGTGAGCAACATCATGGCGTCGGGGGCTTTGGGGAATGGCCCCCCAGCCGTCGCCCGCCCAGCCTCGAGGAAGCGCATAAGCATGGAGCAACGCGCGCGGGTTCTCGACGCGCCCCATCGCCAAATCAGGATGAAGGAACGAGGATCGAGGATCGTCGGATCGAGGGTCGAGGGATCGAGGGATCGCGGGATCGAGGGATCGAGGGATCGAGGGGTCGAGGGGTCGAGGGATCGAGGGATCGAGGAATCGAGGGCAGCTACGCGGGCTTCATGCTTCGGCGTGTGCTTCTAGGCCTCCTAGATGGGGTCGGAGTAGATGGGGTCGGAGGATCGCGCCGCATCGCCGATGCATCGTCGATGTGGCTCGATGAGGGGTCCGATTTCCTCCACGCCGACGTCGCCGACGCATCGCCGACGTCGCCGATGCATCGCCGATGCATCGCCGATACATCGGCGATGTACTGGCGTTGCGGCGCGATCCGCCGACCCCATCTACTCGGACCCAACCTCGGAGGCCTCTAGTGCTTCTTCCCGAGCCGTGTTGACGCGTGCCCGACCTCCTGCGCCCTACCCAGGTCTCCAGCGTCTCTGGACAACGCAGGGAGAACAGTACCGATTCTGGCTCGCAATGTTTGGTGCCTGGAGGCAGTCTCTGGGCCCCGGGACGCAGACGTACCCGCACCACGTCGGAGTTCTGGGACCCCTCCTCCTCCTCCTCCTCCTCCTCCTCCTCCTCCTCCTCCTCCTCCTCCTCCTCCTCCTGGTTCCTGCTGTGGTCTTTCCTCTGGCCTATCCTCCTCCCTCCCTCCCCCCGCTCCCGGGAAGTCAAAGTCACCCAGTGATATCGGCGCACGGACGGCTGCACTGCCGCGTCCGACCGGCCCCCTGCTCCCTCCCTCCCTCTTTGGAAATGGTTCGACGGATGAGTTGATGTTTTTTTCCCACGGGTGTGGACTCGGGTAACTCATACGCGCGTCTAGTGCCTCGGGCAGTGGACCAGAGTACGGACTAGCCTTGGGGTCAGCATCCCAGGCGTTTTGGATCCTAATTGTAGGACAGTCTCTGGGCCATCTCGAACTTTTTACGGAGGACGAACCTGGCCCCAAGGGAGCGTTTCTTTCTTCTTTCTCTTTCTCTCCTCTCGCCGCGGTCCTTCCCCTCCCCAATCCTCCCTCGCTCGCTCCCTCCTTCCATCCTCCCCTCCTCTCGTGCTCTTCTCTGCCTCGCCTGCTCCCAGGCATCCGACCTCGCCCCGTCTCTGTCGACAGCCTGGCTTCCCCGGGGCCCGCCGGGGGCCTCCCGAGGCCGCAGGCCGCCCAAGAGCTTCCCGGCGCGAGTCTGTGACGACGCGGGGAGCAGTGGCTTTCGGGTCACGGCTCGGGTCTCCACCGGCCGACTGGCACGAGCCGCCTCCCACCCCCCCCTCGGACGCTCTCGTCGGTATCGTTTGTGACCGATCCCCTACCCCCATCCCCATCCCGTTCCCGTTCGAGACCCCCACCAGGTTACCGCCCCAGTTGGGGCTACACCCCTCGAAACCCTGAGGGAACGACCTGTATCCCCATCCAGGGGGGTAAATCGGCCAGTGGGGCCCAGGCCACGCCGCTGAGGATGGGGATCGGTTAAACGATACTCATCTCGTCGAGGCGCAGCTGCTGCAAAGCACCCGAGGCTGGAATGCCTCCAGGAACCAACGAAAACCCCAAGCCTCGAGCCGAAGCCTCGACGTGACTCTGTGCGCTCAGGGGTCCCCAGGAGTGCCCCCCAGGCCCAGGGTGAAGTCGGGCCTGTCCCTCTACAGGAGGAATATTCAAACACGGTCCAAGAGTAGACTGGGGACGGAGTTCAGTTGACTAGTTTTCGGAGTACGTTCTGAAGACTTTTCGACACCCTGTTATATTTTTCCTCCGAAGTCCGCCCGTAGGAGGACGTGCCCGACCCGAGCCCGGGGCCGTCCCGAGGCCCCCCCCGCTCTTGCTCGGCGGGGCTCGGCGAGGCGGGACGCCGCCGAGCGCCGCGGAGCCGCGGGGCACCTCGGGCCGCCCCCCCATCGTGCGTCGGCTGCACGCGAAGGGCGGTCCTTCGGCTCCAGCTTCTCGGAGCGTGTTCGTCGGCTTCCCTTTAGGTCGGGCACGTCCTCCTACAGGCGGATTTTGGATGAAACATAGAAGCAGTCCAGACAGATTCGAAACATTTTTACAAGTAGTCAAAAAAAACAGTCCCCGGATTATTTTTGGACTATTTTTGATTATTCCTTCTGTAGAGGGACAGGCCCGACTCAAGGCTTCTGGAGGTTTTTCTGCCTTTCCGAAGCTCGTCGGGTCGATCCAGGCTCGGGGCTTTCGGGCGCCGTCGTCGGCCCTTCTCGGTCTTCGACCCGCGGGGTGCGTTCCATCAGCTGCGCCTCGCCGAGGGCCTTCGGGGGGTGCCCGGATCGTGCCGAACGGCCGCCGGGGACCCGAGGTGTGGCCCGAGAGCTGCGTGACCGTTCGCTGGAGCGACCTTCGGTGGGCGGCTGTCGCGGAGCGCGCCTGGGGGGGGGGCTGGGGGGGGGGGCAGGCCCAAGCACGCATGCCGCCACTGTCGCGCCGCGTGCAGCGATCCGTGAGCCGCGCACCAGCTGGCACTCTTGCCCAGGGCCACGTCTTGCGTGCCATGTCTGGCGGGGTCGCGTTCTGCCGACGCGGCGGCGACCCCAGCGCGGGCGTTCAAGGTTGCCGCCGCTGCAGCTGCCTGCAGTCGGCCTGCGAACTCGGAAGGCCGCGACCGTTCAAGCTGAAACGATCCGTGCAGCGTCGAAAACTGACGCGCAGGTCGCCACGGCAGAAACCGGCCGCAGCCGACCAACGTCCGGCCTGCCCAGCTTGAAGAGGCTGCAGCCTCTCCTGCCGCAGCCTCTTCAAACTGGGCAGGCCGGCGTCCCGTTGTGGGTTCTCGCCTCCCGGAGGGGGGGCGGCCATCTTGCCCGGGGGACCCTCCGGAGAGGGCGCGAAGGCAGGCACGCTGCCGCCGCCTGGGACGGGGCCCTGGCACCTCCTCGTGCCGTGAGAAGAAAAAGCACGACGGAAGGTGATTGCTGGCCGCAATGGGCCTCCGGGCTTGAGTCGGGCCTTTCCCTCTACAGGAGGACTGTTCAAAAATAGTTTAAAAATTGTCTGGGGGACGATTTTTTTTGACTAGTTTTGCGTATTTCTGAGCATCCTGTGGGTATTTTTTTTTTTTCGTCGAAAATCCGCCTGTAGGAGGACATGCCCAACCAATCTCCAGGGGCCTCCACCATGCCCCAGGACAATTAGAGAACGACTCGGAATAAGAAGGCGGGCCCTGCTCGTCGCCACGCCGGGCGAGTAGACCCGTGATGAACTCTGGGACTTGGACCCGGACGGCTGCAGCAGGTGGAGGGCGGGGGAAGCTGGAGATTCTGGGTTCGGGAAGGCGTTTTGCCATTTTCGGCCCCCGGGGCATTTTTTTCGGGCCCCGGGACCGTCCACAACGGATCCGGGGTGAAAGTCTGACCAGATGGACCCCGGGAGGGGTCTAGGATTTCGAGTTTGAGCGGATTTGGCCTTATCGATTCTTGACCGATTTGCTTGGAGCCCATCCAACTCAGATCGGCGTCATCCCAACATACCAATACTATGTGTGCGTCGCCGCCCTACCAGACCCCCGCAGCCGCCTCCAAGAATTGAGCAGGAAGCTCTGCTCAGACGAGGGCCATATTCCTGGGCGGTGGGCCCCGTCTTCGCGCGCTGGCCACCCCAGGCGCCCGCGGGGATGGACGCGGGAGGAAGCCCAGAGGCCCACAGGCGCGGCCAGCCAGCCATGCCCCAGGGGGCCTGGGAGATCCTCCTCGTCCTCCTCGTCCTCCTCGTCCTCCTCGTCCTCGTCCTCCTCCTCCTCCTCCGCCTCCTCCTCCTCCTCCTCCTCCTGCCCCTCCTCCTCCTCTCACCTCCTACAAGCGCGGCCAGCCAGCCATGCCCCAGGGGGCCTGGGAGATCCTCCTCGTCCTCCTCGTCCTCCTCGTCCTCCTCGTCCTCGTCCTCCTCCTCCTCCTCCGCCTCCTCCTCCTCCTCCTCCTCCTGCCCCTCCCGCACTCTAGGATCCGCGGTGCACCGGCGTAGGCTGGGACCCTTGCCCTCACCCTCGCCCTCGCCGCCATCGAAAATGGGCGACTTGGTGCGGGAGGGGGTACTCGATATCTCGGTATCTCGATACCTCGACATCTGCATGCAGAGGGCAACCTCGTGGGCATCGGCAGGCCACGATACCGATAGAAACGCTCTCGCCCGCGACAGGGGGACATCGAGCTTCGCCCCGAGCCCCTTCCCCCGTTTGTCGAGATATCGAGATATCGAGACATCGCGTCCCCGCCCAGCCCCGCCGCCGATGTCGAGATATCGAGGCATCGATTCCCGGCCCATCGCCGCCCCTGGTATCGAGATATCGAGATATCGAGTCCCCGCCCAGCGCCGCCCCTGGTATCGAGATCGAGA
>CAUYUJ010015388.1:218824-236087 GCA_963575745.1 Prorocentrum cordatum | reverse complement strand
GGAGGAGGAGGAGGAGGAGGAAGATGATGAGGAGGAGTAGGAGGAGCTGTGGTTGGAGGAGGAGTAGGAGGAGAAGGAGGAGGAGGAGGAAGCGGAGGAACGGATGCAAGGAGGTGGAGGAGGAGGAGGAGGAGGAGGAGGAGGAGGAGGAGGATGAGGATAGCGAGGAGCGGGGGGATGACAGCAACAGGCATTTCGCGAGGAGGAGTTCCAGCAGCAGCGGTGCACCACCCAGATAGCAGCCCACATGCCCAGATGTTGGGCCTCCAGCCCACCCAGATGGTTGCGAGGACCTGGATCAGCCAGCTGGTTTCGACCCCGCCGGGCGCTCGCGCGCATCTGCTCGCCCGCGTGCGCGATTTTGCGTGCGTGCCCCCAGCGCGCCAGCGTGCGAGTCTGCGCGCGCGTGTGCAATCTGCGTGCCCGCGTGACGTGCACGCGCCATGCGCCATGCGCTCGCGCGCGTATGTGCGGTGCGCTGTCTTTGCCCGTGTGCGCGGGTCTGAGCGCTGTCGCTGCCAGGCATCATCCAGACATGCCACTACTATGTGCGCGTCAGCCCACCAATGGGGCGACGCGCACGTTCTGAAATCTTATCGGCGGGCGGGCGCTTTCTGGCGATGCCGCGATCGCAGTGGAACGGAGAGCCCCCTACAGGGAAATCGGTTTCGGTTTCGTGTTCGTGTCGTGCGTGCGGGCGAGGCGAAGCTGCGTGGGCGCGCGTGAGGAGTGATGCCGCCATGGCTAGGGGCTGTGGAGCTGGTTGTCCGCCCCCCCCTGGCGCGCGGTGGCCAGGGGTGTCCCGTCGGCGGCGCGGCGGTGTCCCGTCGGTGTCTCGTCGGTGGCGCGGCGGTGTCCGGTCGGTGGCGCGGGGTGTCCCGTCGGTGGCGCGGCGGTGAGATCGATAGCGAGATCGATAATGGGATCGATTTTGAGATCTGTTGAGAGATCGATCGTGAGATCTGTTGTTAGATCGATAGTGTGATCGACGGTGAGATCGATTGTGAGATCGATAGTGTGACCGATCGTGAGACTTGGGGAGAGATCGATAGTGAATCCGAATATGGGTTCGATAGTGAGTTCGACTGTCAGATCGATGGTGAGATCGATTGGGAGATCTGTGGTGAGATCTGTTGGATGTCGATAGTGGGATCGATTGTGAGATCGATAGTGAGTTCGATTGTCAAATCGAGGGTAAGATCGATTGTGACATCGATAGTGGGATATGTGGTGATATCGATAGTGATATCGATTGTGAGACCGACTGTGAGATCGATGGTAATATCGATTGTGAGATCGATTGTTAGATCTGTTGTGAGATAGATCGTGAGATCTGAAGTAAGATCGATCGTGAGTTCGATTTGTCATATTGGTAGCGAGATCGATTGTGACACCGATCGTGATATTTGCTGTGATATCGATCGTGAGATCGATGGTGCGACCGATACTGAGATCGATTTGTTGAGAACGATTGTGAGATCGATCGTGATATCGATAGTGAGAACTGTTGTGATATCGGTAGTGATCCAGATTGTGGGATCTATGGTGGGTTCGTTTGTGATATCTATTGTGAGATCGATTTGGAGATCAATAGTGATATCTGTTGTGAGATCGATCGTGAGATCGGTTGTGAGATCGATCGTGAGTTCGATGGTCGAATCGATCGTGGGATCGATTGTGAGATCGATTGTGAGATCTGTTGTGCGATTGAGATTTTGATCGACGTTGGATCGATGGAATGATTTGTTGGTTCTCCCTCCCCTCCGAACCCCCATAATTATCACCCGAAGGGTGGTCGTACAGATATGCGATCTACGCTGTAACGTCGGTACCACCTGTTCGTCTCGCGCGTGCGCGTCCCATGAGTGCGCGCAGCTCTCGTACGTCCCTCCGCGTCCCAAGCTGCAAGGTCGTGGGCGAACCGCGAGGCCAGGGCCGTCGCCGCAGTGCTGCGCGCTGGGGCCGTGCCGAACCTGCGGGAGCTGCTGCTGGGGATGAACCGCATCGGCGACTCGGGCACTGCCTGCCTCGCGGAGGCGTTCGGGTCCGGCGTGACGCCGCGGCTGTCCAGGCCGGGCCTGCAGTACGGAGTTCGGGGAGGAGGAGGAGGAGGAGCAGGAGGAGGAGGAGGAGGAGGAGGAGGAGGAGGAGGAGGAGGAGGAGGTTGGGGAAGGGTCTGTCGAGTCAATGGCGGCCCCCGCTGGCACGTTTCGTCCTGCGTGGGACTCCTGGGAACCTCCTCGGGGCCATAGCCGGATCCGCGTCGAAGAGAGAGCCGGGATGGAGCCCCAGGAGTCCAGCAGTGGCGAAGCGTTCTGGCGTGCCTATATTCTTAGAACATTTTTGGCTGGGGCTGTCTTGTTTTGACGCGTCGGGCTTCTGTTCTAAGAACAGTGTTTTTGTTCTCAGAACATTTGTGGGTTGTAAGAACATGTCGTGGTAGGCCTATTGGAATGACGGGACTGTCGTTCCCTGCTCAAAGGAGGGGTCTGGGGACGGATTTTGAGCGGTTCGGGATCAAGGGGCTGCCCTGACCTGGTATGGCTGCAGGCAGCCTCCCCAGGTAGCCCGGGTGGCCTCAACAGGTCCCGCCGAACGGTCGCAGCTGGCCTCCACAGGCCCCGCCAAGTATTCCGGGCCGGTCTTAACACCCTGGCGCCGCCTCTGGCGCCGCTCCATTCACTATCATCTACGAACCCGTTGACAACTGCGAGGAAAAGTGCCATCTTGGGGGCTGTTCGGCTGTCTGGGAGACCATCTCGTGGGCCCCTGGAGCCGTCTTAGACGCTCCCAAGACAGACTGTGCGATAATGGTAGAATCGGGGTTTCAAGAACAACTTTTGGCCGTGTGGCGATGTGGGCTTCTTGTGCCAGCTCCCAGGGCTTCAATATCGCCCAAGAAGTGCCCAAGAGGGCTCTGGGTCGGCCTTTGGGGCCATCTGGGGCCATGATTGAACCAGCGCTGGCCGAAAACATTGATTTACATGAAAAAATTGTTGTTTTGTTGTTTGATTTGTTTTTCGTTCTGAACGCGTTTTGCTTTGCTTTCAAACGATTGCGTAAACCGATGGTAGACGGTCGGGCAGGCCCAGCGTTTTGTTTTGCGCTGTTTTTCGTTTCGCGACACTTGCCGCGCGTTTTATGCTGTTTTGTTTTCCGCGCGCCCATTCGTTGCATCGTGTTGTTTTTCGTTTTGTTTTTGATGGGTATGCCTTGGGTTTGCCGAGCCCGCGGGAATGTGACGCGCCACCTTGGGTTCTGCTCTGCAGAGCCCGTGGCATGTTGACATGGTCACTTTTGGGGCGAAGGGAACGCCACGTCCCAAATCCTGGGGTTTTTGCTTTGCAGAACCCACGGGTTTTTGACATGGCCTCCTTTGGGTTGAAGGGAACGCCATGTCAAACATCAGCGGGGTTTTCCTTGCAGAACCCACTGGATACGTGGCCCCCTTTGGGCCGAAGGGGGCGCCATGTCAAACATCTGTGGGAGTTGCTCTGCAGAACCAGCGGAATTTTGACGTGGCCTCCGTTGGGGAGAGCGGAACGCCATGTCGAATTTCCTTGGGGCTAGCTCTGCAGAGCCCACGGAATTTTGACGTGGCCTCTTTTGGGGTGCAGGGAACGCAATGTCAAAACTCCTGGTTTTTCTCTGCAGAACCCACGGAATTGTGATGTGGCCTCCTTTGGGGTGAAGGGGAAGCCATGTCAAACATCCTTGGGTTTTGCTTTGCAGAACCCACGGGTTTTTGACTTGGCCTCCTTTGGGGCGAAGGGGAAGCCATGTAAAAGAACCTTGGGGCTTGCTTTGCAAAACCAGCGGGAGTTCGACGTGGCCTCCTTTGGGCTGAAGGGAACGCCACGTCCAAATTCGTTTGGTTTTGCAGATTCCACGGGAATTTGACGTGGCCTCCTGTGGGGCGAAAGGGAAAGCCATGCCAAAGATTTGTGGGTTCTGCTGTGCAGAACCCGCGGGATGTTGGTATGGTCTTTTTTGGGGGTGACAGCCATGGCACACATTCTTGCTTTTTCCTTGCAGAACCTACGGGGTTGTGACGTGGCCTCCTTTTGGGGCGAAGGGAAAACCACGTCAAAAATCTTTGGGTTCTGCTTTGCGGAACCCGCGGAAATCTGACGTGGCCTCCTGTGGGGCGAACGGAACGCCATGTCAAACATCTGGGGGCTTTGTTCTGCAGAACCGACGGGATTTTGACGTGGCCTCCTTTGGGCTGAAGGGAACGCCATACCAAAATTCCTTGGGTTTTGCTGTGCGGAAACCACAGGATTTTGACGTGGCCTCCTTTGGGGCGAAGGGAGTCACAAATCCTTGGGATTTGCTCTGCCGAACCAACGGAAGTTTGACGCGGCCTCCTTTGGGGAGAACGGAAAGTAATGTTAAAATTCCTTGGGTTGTGCTCTGCAAAACTCACGGAATTTTGACGTGGTCTCTTTTGGGGTGAAGGGAAAGCCATGTAAAGATTCCTTCAGTTCTGCTCTGCAGAATCCGCAGATTTTTGACATGGTCTCTTTTGGGGCGAAGGGAACGCCATGCCAAACGTCCTTTGGTGTTGCTTTGCAGAACCCACGGACATTTGACGCGGCCTTCTGCGGGCTGAAGGGAACGCCATGTCAGTCATATTTGGGTTTTGCTGTGCAGAACCCACGGGATTTTGACGTGGCCTCGTTTGGGCTAAAGGAAACGCCATGTACAAATCCGTGGGTTTTGCTTTTGCAGAACCCACGATTTTTTGTGACGTGGCCTCCTTTGGGGTGAAGGGAGAGCCATGCCACAAATATTGACTCGCTTCTCACTCCGCCGGCCCATATTGCGGGCCGCTGTCGACGGGCCGAGTGGTCCTTGGCGGCGCGGAGCTGCAGGGTTGGCGGCTGCTTTTATGAGGCTGCGCATTCGGCATGTTGGGGGGTAAAGCAGCTCCCGTGGAGCAGTTTCATGGCGATTCGTTTGGAGCGTTTGGGGAGTTGAAGGGAGAGGGCGAGGAAGAACGGTACGAGGAGGAGGAGGAGGAGGGGGAGGGGGAGGAGGAGGAGGAGGGGGAGGAGGACGGAGGAGGAGGAGGAGGAAGGAGAGGAGTATAATCACTGGCCTTCGTCCTATCCCGCAACCGTGCCTGGGTGGTGGGTCGGAGACCTCCTGAGTGTTCGTTGGGATTTGGTGGCACGCCTCTCGGGGGCTTCTGGGAGGCAGTTTTGAGGCCTCTTGGGGGCCGTCTTGGGGCCTCTTCGGGCATGTTTGGGGCCTATCGGGGGCCTCTTGGGGCCTCCTTGGAACCTCTTCGGGGCCTCTTGGGGCGTTCTTGGGACTTCCTGGGGCCCTCCAGAGGCGGAGTTTTGATTTGTTGGTTCTCCCCTTGGGCCCCTCTTGGGACCTTCTTGGGGCCCTTTGGGGCCGTCTTGGGCGCCTCTTGGGCTGTTTTGGGGCCCTCTTGGGCCGTCTTGGTGCTCTCTTGGGCGCCTCTTTGGCCGTCTTGGAGCGGTATTCGGGGCCTCTTGGGCCGTCGTGGAGCGTCGGTAAGCCAAAAAAGCCAGCAGGTAAACAATATTGAAAACACGCATGACATTCAACGATTTGGGCCCCTCAGGGCCCTCTTTTGGGGGGTCTGTTGGGGGCGTCTTGGGGCGTCTTGACGGCTTCTTGGGCCGTCTGGGGGCCATCTTGGGCGTCTTGGACCGCTCGTTCGAGGAGTCAGAGCCCTCTTGGACCGTCTTGGGGGCCTCGTGGGGCTTTCTTGGCATGCTCTGGGGGACGTGAAAAGCCGCGGCCTGGAGGAAAAGCATCTCTGTCCCGAGTGTCCCGGGCGTCTCCCGGATTTCGCCCGGGGTATTTTTCGTCCAGGGACCCCCAGGGGCCGCCCCGCACGCGCGAACTAGAATATTGTTAACCAGTTGCCGGAGATCTTCTTAGCACACTTTCTGGCCACTTGGGCTGGCGAATCGGGGTTGCGGAACCAACGGAATTTTGACGTGGCCTCTTTTGGGTGAAGGGAACGCCCTGTCAAATCTTCTGGGGTTTTGCCCTGCAGAACCCACGGAATTTTGACGTGGCCTCCTTTGGGATGAAGGAAAGGCCACGTCAAACATCCTTGGTTTTTGCGTTGCTGAACCCACCGGGTTTTGACGTGGCCTCCTTTGGGGTGAAGGGAAAGCCATGTCAATCATCCTTTGGTTTTGCTTTGCAGAACCCAGGGGATTTTGACGTGGCCTCTTTTGGGGTGAAGGGACAGCCATGACAAACATCTTGGGTTTTGCCATGCAAGACCCACGCAATTTTGACGTGGCCTTCTTTCGGGCGAACGGAAAGCCATGTCGAAAATCCGTGGGTCTTGCTTTGCAGAACCCACGGCAGTTCGACGTAGACTCCTTTGGGCTGGAGGGAACGCCATGTCAAACTTCGTTGGAGCAGAACCCATTGAATTTTGACGTGGCCGCGTTTGGGGTGAAGGGAAAGCCATCTCAAGCATCTTTGGGTTTTGCCATGCACAACCCAAGGATTTTTGACGTGGCCTCTTTTGGGCTGAGGGAACGCCATGTCAAACATCTTTGGGTTTTGCTCTACAGAGCCCACGGGATGTTGATGTGGCCTCCGTTGGGGAAAACGGAAAGCAATGCCACATTTCCTTGGGGGGGCTGCTCTGCAGAACCCACGAAATGTTGACGTGGCCTCTTTTTGGGCGAAGGGAAGCCATGTCAAACATCCGTGGGTTTTGCTGTGAAGAACCCGCGGGGATTTTGACGTGGCTTCCTTTGGAGTGAAGGGAAAGCCATGCCAAAGATCCTTGGGTTTTGCTCTGAAGAACCCACGGAACTTTGACGTGGCCTCCTTTGGGGCGAAGGGAAAGTCATGTCAAGCATCTGTGGGTTTTGCTTTGCAGAACCCACGGGATGTTGACGTGGCTTCGTTTGGGGTGAAGGGAAAGCCATGTCAAAAATCATTGGGTCTTGCTCTGCAGAACCCACGGGATTTTGACGTGGCCTCTTTTGGGGTGGAGGGATTGCCATGCCAAAAATCCTGTGGGCTTTGCCATGCAGAACCCAAGGATTTTGGGCGTGGCCTCCATGTCAAAAATCCGTGGCCTTTGCTTTGCAGAACCCACTGGGTTTTGACGTGGCCTCCTGTGGGGCGAAGGGAAGCCATGCCAAAAATCCGTGGGTTCTGCTTTGTAGAGTTCTCGGGGTTTTGACGTGGCCTCCTTTGGGGCGAAGGAAAAACCATGCCACAAATCCGCGGGCTTTGCTCTGCAGAACCCACAGAATGTCGACGTGGCCTCCTTTGGGGTGAAGGGAAAGCCATGACCCGAATCTTTAGAGCAGGACCCGCGGAATTGTGTCAAACATCCTTGTGTTTTGCACTGCAGAACCCACGGGATTTTTACGTGGCCTCCTTTGGGCTGAAGGGAACGCCATGTAAAACATCTGTGGGGGTTGCTCTGCCGAACTCGCGGAGTTTGGACGTGGCCTCCGTTGGGGAGAACGGAACGCCATGTCGATTCTCCTTGGGGCTAGCTCTGCAGAGCCCACAGAATTTTGACGTGGCCTCCTTTGGGGGTGAAGGGGAAGCCATGTCACAAATCCTTGGGTTTTGCTTTGCGGAACCCACGGGTTGTTGACGTGGCTTCGTTTGGGGTGAAGGGAAAACCATGTCAAACATCATTGGGTTTTGCCTTGCAGAACCCACGGGATTTTGACGTGGCCTCTTTTGGGCTGAAGGGGGCGCCATGTCAAAAACATGTGGGGGTTGCTTTGCAGAGCCTGCGGTATTTTGACGTGGCCTCCGTTGGGGAGAACGGAACGCCATGTCGAATTTCCGTGGGGCTAGCTCTGCCGAGCCCACGGAATTTTGACGTGGCCTCCTTCGGGGTGAAGGGAAAGCCATTTCCCAAATCCGTGGGTTGTGCGTTGTAGGACCCACGGGGTTTTGACGTGGCCTCCTTTGGGGCGGAGGGAACGCCATGTCGAAAAGCATTGGGTTTTTCTTTGCAGAACCCGCGGAATGTTGACGTGGCCTCCGTTCGGGAGAACGGAAAGCCAGGTAGAATTTCTGTGTGTCTTGCTCTGCAAAACCCACGGAAGTTTGACGTGGCCTCCTTTGCGGCGAAGGGATCGCCATGCCAAAAGTTTGTTGGTTGTTCGATGCAGAACTCTCGGAATTTCGAGGTGACCTCTTGGGTCAAAAGTCCGTTGGTTTTGCTCTGCAGACCCCACGGGTTTTTGACATGGCTTCCTCTGGGGATGAAGGGAAGGCCACGGCAACAATGATTGGGTTTTGCTATGCAAAGCCCAAGGATGTTTGACATGGCCTCCTTTGGGCCGAAGGGAAAGCCATGCCACAATTCATTTGGTTTTGCTGTCCAGAACCGAAGGTTTTTGACATGGCCTCCTTCGGGCTGAAGGGAAGGCCATGTCAAACATCCTTGGGTTGTGCTTTGCAGAGCCCAACGAGTTTTGACATGGCCCCCGTTGGGCTGAAGGGAAGGCCGTGTCAAACATCCTTGGGTTTTGCTTTGCAGAACCCAAGGGCTTTTGACATGGTCCCCTGTGGGCTGAAGGGAAGGCCATGTCAAACATCCTTGGGTCTTGCGCTGCAGAGCCCAAGGTTTTTTGACGTGGCTCCCCTTGGGCTGAAGGGAAGGCCATGTCAAACATTTGCGGGTTCTGCCTTGCAGAACCTAAGGGTTTTTGACATGGCCCCCGTTGGGCTGAAGGGAAGACCATGTCAACAATCCGTTGGTTTTGCCCGGCAGATTCCAAGGGTTTTTGACATGGCCGCCTGTGGGCTGACGGGAAGACCATGTAAAAAATCTTTGGGTTGTTGCGCTGCAGAGCCCAAGGAGTTTTGACAAGGCCTCCTTTGGGCTGAAGGGAAGGCCATGTCAAACATCCTTGGGTTTTGCCCTGGTGAACCCATGCTTTTTTGACATGATTCCTTTGGGCTGCAGGGACGGCCATGTCAAAAACGCGTTGGTTTTACTCTGCAGAACCCACTGGTTTTTGACATTGCCTCCGTTGGGCGGGAGGGACGACCATGACAAAAATCTGTGGTTTTTGACTCGCAGGACTTAAGGTATTTTGATATGGCCTCCTTTGGGCTGAAGGGAAGGCCATGTCGACAATCGGTTGTTTTTGCTCTTCAGAACCCAAGGAATTTTGACATGGCCTCCTTTGGGCCGAATGGAAGGCCATGTCAAACATCTTTGGGTTTTGCTCTGCAGATTCCAAGGGTTTTTGACATGCCTTCCTTTTGGATGAAGGGAAGGCCATGTACAAAAATCCTTGGGTTGTGCCCTGCAGAACACAAGGGGTTTTGACATGGCCTCCTTCAGGGTGAAGGGAAGGCCATGTCAAACATCCTTGGGCTGTGCTCTACAGAACCCAAGGATGTTTGACATGGCCTCCTTTCGGCTGAAGGGAAGGCCATGTCAGAACATCCTTGGGTTCTGCTCTGCCGAACCCAAGGACTTTTGACATGGTCTCCTTTTGGCTGACGGGAAGGCCATGCCACAAATCCTTGGGTGTTGCTCTGCAGGGCCCGAGGCTTTTTGTGATGGCCTCCTTCGGGCTGAGGGGACGGCCATGTCAAACATCCTTGGGTTGTTGCTCTGCAGAGCCCAGGGAGTTTTTGACATGGCCTCCTTTGGGCTGAAGGGAAGGCCATGTCAAAAATATGTGGGTTTGCCATGCAGAACCCAAGGGTTATTGACATGGCCTCCTTTGGGCTAAAGGGAAGGCCTTATCAAAAATCATTGGGCTGTTGCCCTGCAGGACCCAAAGGTGTTTGACATGGCCTCCTCTGGGGCGAAGGGGAGGCCATCTCAACATCCGTAGGTTCTGCTCTGCAGAATCCACGGGGTTTTGGCATGGCCTCCTTTGTGCTGCAGGGAAGGCCATGTCATTTAACCGTGGGTCGTTGGTCTGCCCGGCCCAAGGGTTTTTGACATGACCTCTTTTAGGCTGAAGGGGAGGCCATGTCAAACATCTGTGGGTTTTTGCCCTGCAGAACCCACGGGTTTTTGACATGGCCTCCTTCGGGGTGAAGGGAAGGCAATGTCAACAATCTTTGGGTTTTGCTCTGCAGAACCCAAGGTTTTTTTTGACATGACCTCCTTTGGGCTGAAGGGAAGGCCATGTAAACAAAAATCCATGGGTTTTGCGTTGCACAACGCAAGGGGTTTTGACATGGCCTCCTTTGGGCTGCAGGGAAGGTCATGCCAATCATCCGTGTGTTTTGCCCACCAGAACCCAACGAAATTTGGCATGGCCTCCTTTCGGCTGAAGGGAAGGCACGCTTAACAGTCCTTTGGTTTTGTATTGCAGAACCCAGGGGATGTTGGCAGGGCCTCCTTTGGGCTGAAGGGGAGCTCATGCCAAACATCATTGGGTTCTGCTCTGCAGAACCTAAGGAATGTTGGCATGGTCTTCTTTGGGTTGAATGGAAGGCCATGTCAAAACATCCTTGCGTTTTGCTCTGCAGAACCCAAGGGATTTTGACGTGGCCTCCTTTGGGCTGAAGGGAAGGCCTCGCTACAAATCATTGGGTTTTGCTGTGCATAACCCATGGGATTTTGACGTGGACTGTAGGGAAGACCATGCCATAAATCCTTGGGTTTTGCTTTGCAGAACCCACGGGGTTTTGACATGGCCTCCTTTGGGCTGAAGGGAAGGCCATGTCAAACATCCGTGAGTTTTGTTCTGCGGAACCCAATGGGTTTTGACATGGCCTTCCTTGGGCTGAAGAGAAGGCCGCGTAAAACATCCGTTGGTTTTGCTTTGCTGAACCCGCGGGATTTTGACATGGCCTCCTTTGGGCTGAAGGGGAAGGCCATGTCAACACATCCTTGGGTTTTGCTGTGCAGAACCCATGGGGTTTTGTCATGGCCTCCATTGGGCTGCAGGGAAGGCCATGTCACAAATCCTTGGTTTCTGCCTTTCGGAACCCAGGGGGTTTTGACATGGCCTCCTTTGGCCTGATGGGAAGGCCACGTAAAACATTTGTGGGTTTTGCTGTGGAGGACCCAAGGATGTTTGACATGGCCTCCTTTGGGCTGAAGGGAAGGCCATGTCACACCATCCTTGGGTTTTGCTCTGCAGAACCCAATGGATTTCGACATGGCCTCCTTTTGGGCTGAAGGGAACGCCGTGTCAAATATCAAGGATTTTTGACATGTTCGGCTGAGGGGAATGCCATGTCAAACATCCTTGGGTTTTGCCCTGCAGAACCCAATGGGATTTTGACATGACCTCCTTTGGGCTGGAGGGAAAGACTATGTCAACAATCCTTGGGTTGTGCCTTGCAGAACCCAAGGGATTTTGACATGGCCTCCTTTGGGCCGAAGGGAAGGCCATGTCAAGCATCCGTGGGTTTTGCTCTGCAAATCACAAGGGGTTTTGACATGGCCTCCTTTGGGCTGAAGGGAAGGCCGTGTCAAAAATCTTCGGGCATGGCCTCCTTCGGGCTGCAGGGAGAGCCATGTCACAATTCTGCGGGCTTGGCTCTGCGCAGCCCCAGGACTTTTGACATGGCCTCGTTTGTGGCGAAGGGAAGGCCATGCCATTTTTGGGGGGGCTTGGCTCTGCAGAACCCAAGGGGATTTGACATGGGGGGGGGGCGCCCGCACGTTTTGTTTTGTTTTGTTTTCGCTGCAGGTTCGCGCGGTCGCGTTTTGTTCTGATGCGTTTTTCGTTTCGGACGCCAACCGCGACGTTTTGTTTTTTGTTTTAATACTAAACGGTGAACGGATTGCGTCGGCGTGTTTTGTTTTTGATTTTGTTTTTATTTTAAGCGCGTTCTAAACTTAAACAGCGTTTGTTGCCAGCGCTGGATTGAACTGTATATCCGGACGTACTCTCTTTTCGCATTGTAAACATGTTGCGGGGCGACCCATTCGATCCGCGAGACATCCACGGACGTTTGGGCCCCGGGGCGCTGCTTACGAGAACATACACACTACTGAACACCTTACGAGACTTGGGTACTCTTTGATTGCCCGAGGGCGCTCCATTCAGCACCTGCGGCACAGCGGCGGGCACAGTAGGCACACAAACAAGAAACTGGCCTGCCAGCGGATGCTCCACGAGAACTTGTCTCCCGATGGGCCCGCACAGCCCTCGGGCACCCTACGCAGATCAGAGCCGAGAAAGGGTGTGCCCTCAGATTCTATAGGCTTACGCCACATCCGCCGGCCCCTATATAAACTATTGCGCCTCCAGGACTGCATTTCACGAGGCTTGTCCGAATCATGACACGGCGCTCGATATCGTTCTTGTTGCTTCGTTGCTGTTATCATACCTCTTGGTGCTCTTTTGTTGCCTTCTGGTGGCATCTTGGCCTGTCTGCAGGCCATATCCAGCCGCCTCGAGGCATCTTGGGCCAAATTTTGGGGCCTCTTGGGGGCTTCCTGGGGGCTTCTTGGAGGCCATTGGGGTTCTCTTCGGGGTCCCTCAGGGCTTCTTGGGGGGTTCTTTGGGCAGGCTGGGGGCGTCTTGGGGCCGAAGGCTCGAAGAGGTGCACTCTGTGCTCTGTCTTGGAGCCGTCTGGGGGCCCTCTTGGGCTGTCTTGGGGGCTTCGTGGGCCGTTATTGGACCCTCTTCGACCCTTCTTGGGGGCCCCTTTGGCCGTCTCGGGCGATATTGAAGGTTTCTTTGCCCGTTGTGGACGTTGTGAAAGCCGAATAGGCGAGCATGCGAAAAGTTCTTCTGTTTTTCGCAGAGCATGGGGGCCGATTTTTGTTTCTTGGAACCCTCTTGGGGCGCATCTTGGTGGCCTTTTGGGGCGTCTTGGCAGCTTCGGAGGCCGCCTGGAGGCCATCGTGGGCGTCCAGGGGCGATATGTCGGCGAATCGTGGCCCCCTGGGACCGTCTGGGGGGCGTTTGGGTGCCTTTTTGGTAAGTTTTGGGGCCCTTCGCTCCCCCGTGACGCGTTCGGTCCGGGTTCGCGCTTGGCCCGGGGGGGGGGTTAAATTGCGGGTTTGGGGTCTTTGGGGGGGGATTACGGTGGGGGAGAATCTCACACGCCTAGAGACCCACAAGGGGTCGGCGGATTCGTCATAGCCAAATTCAAGTAGTTCGATGCATGTTCATGAGATCCTTGGGAGGCGACATTGAAGTTAGATTCTGAATTTGGACCGCATTTGTACCGCATCAGGCCCTTCCTCCTGCTTCGTCTCCTTCTCCTCCTCCTCCTCCTCCTCCTTGCCCTTCCTGTTTCCCCTTGCCCTCCTCGTTCTCCTCGTCTCCCTCGTGAAAGGCGAATCCAGTCAAAATCTGGTCTCACATGCGTTCCAAATCGGGTCCAGACCAGGCCAAGTCGGACAGCGCCGGAGGCCACGTAGGCACCCACGGAACAGACACAAACGATATCGTGCGTGCCTACCGTATACATCTTCACATCTTCACATCAACATATTTGCGAGAGCACCCATCGGTCGTTGAAAGCAGGTATTCTTGGAGTCCCGGCTCCCAATCCGCGTAAAAGCGCCTTCCCGCTCCAAGGATCGGGTGGCTTCACCTGGTCCGTCCTCTTTAGGGGGGCGGGCGGACACCCGATCTACTCTCAGCGCCTCCCTGCTTCGTGTTCCTACCTCATCTTCCTAATTCATGTTCCTACTCCATGCTCCTACTTCACGTTCCTACTTCATGTTCCTACTTCATGTTCCTACGTCATGCGCAGATCGACTTTCAGCGCCTTCCTGCTTCATGCTCCTGCCTGCCTCTTCCGACCGACGGGTAGTCGGTCCTGCGCCGTGGCCGCAGGCTGTCCCTCGGCATCAACCGCGTCGGCGACGCGGGCGTGGCCTCGCTCGCCGAGGCGTTCGGGAGGAGCGGGGCCACGCCGCAGCTGGCGCAGCTGTGGCTCCAGAACAACCAGATCGCCGACGCCGGGGCGCTCGCGCTGGCGGAGGCGGGGCGCGAGGGGCGAGGGTCGAGGGATCGAGGCTCGCGGCTCGGGGCTCGGGGCTCGAGGGTCGAGCCTGGAGGGTCGACCATCGAGGCTCGGGGTGTCTCGTCACCGGGGCTGGATTGCGGTCGAGATCTTAGTCAAAGCGCACCCCTGGACAGGTCGGGGGGACAACCTTCGAGGAGGGGGATGGAGGCGGAAGAGGATGATGATGATGATGCTGCTGCTGCTGATGATGATGCTGCTGCTGCTGCTGATGATGATGATGATGATGATGATGATGATGATGATGATGAGGAGGAGGAGGAGGAGGAGCAGGAGGAGGAGGAGGAGGAGGAGGAGAGGGCAGGAGGAGGAGGAGGATTCGAATTCAATTTCTGAAATGCGGGGGGGCCCTGCTCTGGGCAGGCCGCTTCACCAGAACAATCAGTGCAAGTCGGGGAAGTGAGTGCCCGACTTTGGAGGCAAGCCCCCCACGAGCCGATACAGAACCTCCTTCCCCCGGTTTCAAGAGACATGGACCTCGGGACGGGTCTCCTCATATTCCTTTCGATCTACGGGGAGGTTGCGCAGTGCAAAACCCTCCGCAATCCTTACAGTACAGGACCTCGCAGCACTGCTAACCGGTGAGTGGAGCGGCACTGGACGGCAAGGGGATGGTTCAGTGCGCTCCCATCGGGGGCCAGCTCAGAGTCATCGTTCCTTCACTTCTCAGGCTTAGGCAAAATAGAACTTCGCTGCTGCAGCAGGCACCTTAGTTTGCACGGGGTCGGCCACACATCGGCCAATTTACCTCCAAGGTGAAATCCGAGGCCGCACTCTTTAACCTGATAAAAAGCATCCTGGTATAAGGATGGTGGCCTGCATCGCGGAGCCGACATATGCGCGCCGATTGAGAGGTAACGCAACCGCGAGTTCGCAGCGGCTCGGCTCGTGGAGTCCACCTCGCTCCTCAACATCCGAACGGTACATTTTCAAAGCTTGGACCTGGTTGGAGTGATTTTCGTCCAAGTCACGCTGATAGCGCCCCCTCGTTGTTCCAGGACCCTGTGATATAGTACCCAGAGGTCTAACATATTCGATTTCCTCGAAGCCCGGACACTCCTTCTAGAACCTTTAACAACCATCAAACAATCACAATGTATTCACGAATCTCTCGTCGTGTCCATGGTATCCTAAATCAAGGCAATAAAGTTCGGCTCGTGGTGAAGACTGCCGCTCACACGGCTAAGTGCCGCAGCGCACAGCATCGATACCACCACCTGCACCTAAGTGGACAATCGACCAGCCACACCTACGCAGCCTTCAGTCCTTGCCCGACTCCCCCTTGACACGTTTACCAGGCACCGGACGGCCGCCCCAAACCCATTCAAATACTTGTGAAGGGGGGAATTTGTCCCACGGAAGCGGCCAGATGGGGGGGGCGAGACCTCGACATCAAACATTGACCTTACCGTGCTCAGCGACCTCTTGATCGACCAAATGATGGGTATTCTCAATCGTGTGATCGGGGATCTGCTGATTTCATTCACACTTCCAAAACCGATGCAACAGGGTCTCAGCTGAGGCGCCGCACCTACCGCAACGGCCTTCTGTAGCTGAAACATATCCTGCAGATTGTAGCCTATCTTCTGGCCATCACCCTGCAGTCGACCTACTCCGAAGGATTCCATCAGCATCATGCTCACCATGTCGGGTAAGTTTCGCAAGCTTTTCCCAACCACCGTGGAATCCATTCCTCCTTCCGGCCCCGTCTCGCAATGGTGCAAGGTAGCCTTGCTCCACGACGCAGCAGAGCATGTGGCCCGAAGAGCGGATCAAAGATGGACGGGGAAGTCGGCATCGGTGGCCCTCAGCTCGACACCCGTGTCGGTCCACTCGGGTTGCCACTCCGAGGCAAGCAGCACCGCCATGGTCTCCGAGATGTGTCCAGCAACAGCTGGCTAACGGTATGCAGCACGACGAAATTTTCCTTTATTCATGCTCCAAACCTTAGAACACTGCATACGAGCCTTGTGATCCAACTCATTCCAAGCAGTGCCACGTCCATTGAACTGCTCATACTTAGGTCTAAATTTCGGGGTAGTCCTTAGCAGAACTCAGGAGGCCCAAAATCGTGGTTGGGCACGCCCCAGGGTTCCACCACCCAGAGCACGTGGCCGCTTGCGCTCGCATTGGTTGGATCTGGGCGGGCGACAACCCCAACACCTCGTGGCCCCAGGACCTCTCAGCCCGAGCAGCAGACTTATACAACTTGCCGGCGCGTCCGACCAGATTTGTCATCTTTTCTTTTTTGTTGGTCGGCGGGTCGAGAGCGGGCCTCTTCCGGTTAAGAGCTAGGCGGGGCGCGCGAAGCACTAATTGGGGAGACAGGGCGCGGGCGGGCGGGGCCTCAGGCGGCCGGAGGGTGCGGAGTACAGGCGGTGCCGAAGAGCTTGCACAGGAAAAGGTACGCCTTGGACAGGAGCCGGGGGCGAAGTCCCGGAGGGAGAGCGAAGTGGTGTTGCCGTCAACTGCGCGCCAGGATCACCATCCTCGAGTGCTGCGTGGGGAGGGCCGTGACCAGGTCAACGCCCGTGAGGTAGAGGAAGACCAGGTAGGCGAAGTGCACCAGATTTGACAAACAGGTAGCCTTTTTCCATTTCTTGTAGGCGATGCTCCGCCTGCGCTGCAGCAGAAATGTAGACCGCCTCTTACCTGCACAGGTGATGACCTTTCACTCTCGCACGGCCGCCATCGAGTGGAGGACCAGTGTTTTGAACCGACCCAGGAATTCGTCTCCAAGGTGCCTGCTGGAGCTGACGAAGGCACTCTTGTCAGCGATGATCGTGCCAGCTACCTCCAACTGGTGGCACAACGAAGCTCCAGCAGGAACGAAAGCCTGAAGGGTGGCCTCAGGAGTTCCTTGCATGGTCTGAGTGATGTCATCAACGTACCTTTTAATGCGAACAGGCAGGAAAGAGGCATCAGAGTGACCCATCATGTCACACAAGTATTTTGTTCTCCAGGGCACGGACTGGGTGCAACCAGGCAGAACCCCCAACCCTGTAGACGTGAGGTCCGAACAACAACCCTGGACCTCCAACATCCGAGGGGCTTCGTGCAGCACGATCCCAAAATATAGAAGGGGAAGGGGGTAGTCAGTTTTTACCGCAAACCCAACAAACCGGCAGGGGTCAACCGTATCAGCGAATTTCTTAAGGTTCCAATGCGCGCCAACAGAGCAAAGGCCGAGATGTTTGTCCATCTTATGACTTACTTCACGAAACAACGCAGGTTGCAAGGCGGGCAATCCTCGAATGGCAGTGTCCCAGGGATTAACCGGATCCTTGTTCCAGCCATCAATTTGTCGACTTCT
>CAUYUJ010015388.1:148824-216324 GCA_963575745.1 Prorocentrum cordatum | reverse complement strand
ACTTCCAGGCTTCGTTCGCTGTTTTGAAGCTAGGTTCGGCATCTTGGGCATCTGGAGTAGATTTGGAGGGCGCTGGGGCGGGGACCTGGGCCGGGGCGGGGGCCAGAGCGGGCCAGGAGCCAGGGCCAGGGCCGGGGCCGGGGTCGGGGCCGAGGCTGGCAGGGGCTGGGGCCGGGGCCAAGGCCAGGGCCGGGACTGAGTTTGGGGTTGGGGCCAGAGCGGGAGCTGGGGCCGGGGGCCAGGGTCGGGGCCGGGGCTAGGACTTGGGCCGGAGCCGGGGCCGGGAGCGGCCGAGGCTGAGGCCGGGGCCAGAACTGGAGCCGGGGCTGGGGCTGCATTGGGGTTGGGGCCGGGGCTGGGACCAGCTGCGGTCGGGGCCAGCGCAGGGGCCAGAAACGGGCATCGGGGCCGGGGCCGGGGCTGGAACTGGGAGCCAGGACCGGCGCTGGGGCCAGCCGCAGCGCTGCCAGGGCGGGATCGGGGAGCGGGGCTGGGGCCAGTGGGAGCGGGGTCGGGGCCGGAGCCTGGGCGGAGTCGGGGCTGCGTGCCAGGGCCAGGGGTGGAACCGCGCAGCCGGAGCTGGAGCCGGGAGCCAGAACCGGGACTGGGAGCTGGGGTCAGGGCCGCGGCCTGGCCAGGGCCGAGGCGGGGCCGGAACTGGGGCCGGGGCAGGGGCTGGATTGGGGCCGGGGCCGGGCCTGGAGCAGCTGCGGTCGGGGCCGGGGCTGGGGCGGGGGATCGGAGGGCTGGCTGGATCGGAGACTGGGGCCATGCAGGGCTGGGAATGGGAGCGGGGCCGGGGCCGGAGCCTGGGCGGGGTCGGGGCCGCGGGCTCGGGCCGGGGCTGGAACTGGGACCAGAGCCGGAGCCGGGGCCAGGGGCCAGGGTCCGGGCCGGAGCCCAGCCAGGGCCGGGGCCATGCATGGGGCCAGGGCCGAACCGCCGGGGGGCACAGCGTATCTGACCCAGGACTTCCCCAGGACCCCCCTCCCCTCCTCCCCGGCGGGCGGGAAGGGATGAAAGGGAAGGGGCTTCTTGCGACGTCTTTCTGAAATTTGGTGGAACCGCAGGATTCGCGGGCTTCCTGGGCCGGGGCCGGGCTGGAACTGGGACCGGAGCCGGAGCTGGGGCTGGGGGCGTGGGTCAGGGCCGGAGCCCGGCCAGGGCCGGGGCCAGGGCTGGGGCCAGGGCCGAGCCGCCCGGGGGGAAACGTAATTATCTGACCCGGGACTTCCCCAGGACACCACCCCCCTCCCCGGCGGGAAGGGGTGAAATGGAAGGGGCTTCCTTCCACGTCATTTTAGAATTTGGTGGATCTGCGGGATTCGCGGGCCGGGGGCCAGGGTCCGGGGTTGGGGCCAAGGCTGGGGCCAGGGCCGAACCGCCCCGGGACCCCCCTCCCCTCCCGGGCTGGAAGGGATGAAAGGGAAGGGCTTCCCCCGACGTTTTTCTGGAATTTGCAAGGTGGAACCGCGGGATTCGCGGGCTTCCTGGGCAGGGGGTGGGGCTGGAACCAGGACCGTAGCTGGAACCGGCACCGGGGGCTGGTGTCAGGGCCGGAGCCCGGCCAGTGCCAGGGCCAGGGCTGGGGCCAGGGCCGAACCGCCGGGGGGGAAGCGTATCTGACCCAGGACTTCCCCGGGACCCCCCCTCCCCGGCGGGAAAGGATGAAAGTGAAGGGGCTTCCTTCGACGTCTTTTTGGAATTTGGTGGAACCGCGGGACTCGCGGGCTTCCTGGGAGAGGCACAAAGAAGAACCGAACAGCCTCTTCCGCAAGCCGACACAGGGTCGGCTTTGTTTTTTGCTTCTCTCTGTCTCTCTCTCTCTCTCTCTCCCTTCTAGATGTATCTCTCTTTCCCTCTCTCCCGCTCTCCCTCTCTCTCTCTCTTTTTCTTCCTGTCTGTCTGTCTCCCTCGTTTACTGTCCTTCTATCTTTCTACCTCTGTTTCTCTCTCTGTCTCTCTCTGTCTCTGTCTTGTTGTATCTCTGTGTCTCTCTCTCTGTCTCTGTCTTTCTCTCTCCCTCTCTCTCTCAGACGATTTCCCCGTGTCAGAAGTCACGTCGGCTCGCCCTGCCCCCACATGCAGGCATTGCCGCGAATACCATCTCTGACCGACTTGGGGCTTGGCGGCAATGTCGCCATCAAGACAGCGGCTAAGGACTCCGCGCCGCCAGATGTGAACGGTTCTCATGGTGTCTACCACCACCCATCACGATACCGCATCCAGCACCACATAGCCGCACCACCCAACACGTAATCACCCCACCCGCATCCGCCGCTGCCACCGTCACCGCCACTACCGCCACCGCAAGCATCGTCACTTCCACCACTGATTGTCATGTCTATACGTTCGTGAGCTGCCGTCCTGCTTAGCGTTTCGTTGCACGTTCATCGCGGCTTGCATTTTAGTCCGCCAGGGATCCCCCAAAGTTTTTGCACATGGGTGTTCCCAACGCCCAGAAGGTTCGAGTCGGTTCCCCCTGGTATGGTTCCCAACCATCCTGTGTTGGGTCCTCGTTTTGAAGAGACAGCGCCCCGCGTCTCCTCACTCGCTCATCCTTCTCCCCTTCCTCCCCTGCTCTCTTGCATGCCCATGCCGGCGCACCCCTCACACGTTTCGTGGCCACACAGGGTGCTCCGCCGAAGGGGCCCCAGAGGCAGTGTCCGCATGCAGTTCCACCTCCATTTCGGCGCACCCCTCACACGTTTCGTGGCCCCTGAGGTCCGCATGCAGTTCCACTCATTTCGGCACACCCCTCACACGTTTCGTGGCCCCATAGGGTGCTCCGCCTGAGGGGCCCCAGTGGCAGGGTCCGCTCGCAGTTCCAGCCCCATTCTGGCGCACCCCTTGCATGTTCCATATGGTGCTCCACCGAGGGCCCCAGTAGCGGGTCCGCATGCAGTTCCACTTCAATTTTGACGCACCCCTTACACATTTCGTCGCCCCATAGGGTGCTCCGCCGAAGGGCCCCAGTGGCAGGGTCCGCATGCAGTTCCACCCCCATTTCAGCGCACCCCTCACACGTTTCGTGCCCTCTAAGAGTGCTCCACCCAGAGCCCCAGTGGCATGGTCCGCATGCAGTTCCACCTCCATTTCGGCGCACCCCTCACACGTTTCGTGGCCCCATAGGGTGCTCCGCCGAAGGCCCCAGGTGGCAGGGTCCGCATGCAGTTCCACCTCCATTTCGGCGCACCCCTCACACGTTTCGTGGCTCCTAAGGGTGCTCCGCCGAAGGCCCCAGTGGCAGGGTCCGCATGCAGTTCCACCTCCATTTCGGCGCACCCCTCACACGTTTCGTGGCCCCAAATGGTGCTCCGCCGAAGGCCCCAGTGGCAGTGTCCGCATGCAGTTCCACTTCATTTCGGCACACCTCTCACACGTTTCGTGGCCCCATAGGGTGCTCCGCCTGAGGGGCCCCAGTGGCAGGGTCCGCATGCAGTTCCACCCCCATTTCGGTGCACCCCTCACACGTTTCGTGGCCCCTAAGGGTGCTCCACCCAAGATCCCAGTGGCAGGGTCCGCATGCAGTTCCACCTCCATTTCGACGCACCCCTCACACGTTTCGTGGCCCCATAGGATGCTCCGCCGAAGGCCCCAGGTGGCAGTGTCCGCATGCAGTTCCACCTCCATTTCGGCGCACCCCTCACACGTTGCGTGGCCCCAAATGGTGCTCCGCCGAAGGGCCCCCCCCAGTGGCAGGGTCCGCATGCAGTTCCACTTCATTTCCACGCACCCCTCACATTTTTCTTGGCCCCATAGGGTGCTCCGCCGAAGGGGCCCCAGTGGCAGGGTCCGCATGCAGTTCCACCCTCATTTCGGCGCACCCCTCACACGTTTCGTGGCCCCATGGGGTGCTCCGCCTAAGGGGCCCTGCCAGTGTCAGGGTCCGCATGCAGTTCCACCTCCATTTCGGCGCACCCCTCACACGTTCCGTGGCCACATAGGGTGCTCCGCCGAAGGCCCCAGTGGCAGGGTCCGCATGCAGTTCCACCTCCATTTCGGCGCACCCCTCACACGTTTCGTGGCCCCAAATGGTGCTCCGCCGAAGGCCCCAGTGGCAGTGCCCGCATGCAGTTCCACTTCATTTCGGCACACCTCTCACACGTTTCGTGGCCCCATAGGGTGCTCCGCCTGAGGGGCCCCAGTGGCAGGGTCCGCATGCAGTTCCACCCCCATTTCGGCGCACCCCTCACACGTTTCGTGGCCCCTAAGGGTGCTCCACCCAAGATCCCAGTGGCAGGGTCCGCATGCAGTTCCACCTCCATTTCGACGCACCCCTCACACGTTTCGTGGCCCCATAGGATGCTCCGCCGAAGGCCCCAGGTGGCAGTGTCCGCATGCAGTTCCACCTCCATTTCGGCGCACCCCTCACACGTTGCGTGGCCCCAAATGGTGCTCCGCCGAAGGGGCCCCCCCAGTGGCAGGGTCCGCATGCAGTTCCACTTCATTTCCACGCACCCCTCACATTTTTCTTGGCCCCATAGGGTGCTCCGCCGAAGGGGCCCCAGTGGCAGGGTCCGCATGCAGTTCCACCCTCATTTCGGCGCACCCCTCACACGTTTCGTGGCCCCATGGGGTGCTCCGCCTAAGGGGCCCTGCCAGTGTCAGGGTCCGCATGCAGTTCCACCTCCATTTCGGCGCACCCCTCACACGTTCCGTGGCCACATAGGGTGCTCCGCCGAAGGCCCCAGTGGCAGGGTCCGCATGCAGTTCCACCTCCATTTCGGCGCACCCCTCACACGTTTCGTGGCCCCAAATGGTGCTCCGCCGAAGGGCCCAGTGGCAGGGTCCGCGTGCAGTTCCACCCCCACTTCGGCGCACCTCTCGCCATTAAGGAGCGTTCGAGTGATCCAACAGACCGTTTGCCACGCCGCGCGCGCGCCCCCTCCCTACGCGCAGGAGGAGTGGGGCGCGTAGAACGGGGGGGGGCGATTAGAACGGGGGGGGGGCGATTAGAACGGGGGGGGGGGGGCGATTAGAAGAGGACCCCAAAACGCACCCAAGAGGCCCCCAAACTGCCCCCACGAGACGTCCAAACTGCCTCCAAGAGGCCCCCGAGAAGCCCCCCACGAGATCCCAACGAAGATCCATTAGGCTTCATACCCACAACCCAGGCACGATGGCGGGATGGGCCGAATGCCATTCGACCTGCTTGGCATGGGGACGGACATCGCTTTTGCTTTCAGAGCGCGAGATGTCGTTGGCTTGCCCGTTCTTTCTCTATGTCTCCCCGTCTGGAGGCTCTCTTGGGGCATCTTGGTGGCATATTGGGCGCCCTCTAGGGCTACCTCGAAGCTGCAGGAGGCCTCTTGAGGGGGAACCAGGGCGTGTTGGTATCTTGGGACGGCACTAGAGCGCGATAAAACACGAATGAAGATTAGGATAGCACTGGTGATGATGACGACGACATGCTGTCTCTTGGGAGCATCTTGGGCGTCTTCCAGGCCCTCCTTGGGCCGTCTTGTGGCTCTCTTAACCCCTCTTGGGACCCTTCTGGGCCGTCCTCAGGCTCTCTTGAGAACCTCTCGGGCCGTCATGGTACAATCTCGGGGGGCCTCTGGAGCTGTATCGGGCCGTTCTAACCCGAAAAGGCGAGGAGCTGGAAAACCTAATAAACCTAAAGACAGCAATGGTTGATTCGTCCTTCAGCACTTCTGGGGGTCCTTTCGGGTGCCGCTTGGGGTGTCTTGGAGGCCTCTTGGGCTGTGCTGAGGCCATCTTGGGCTATCTTGGATCGCTCTTGGGCCGTCTTCGGTCCCGTCTGGGCCTCTCTCACGCCGTCTTGGAGGTGCCGTAAGCTGGCGATGAGCTTATGCAGGTAGGGCGGGACCAAGGGCGCCCCCCGGGCGGCGAAAGCCATACTTTCGTTTTTTCTTCCCGCTTAGACCGCCCATCGGTGCTCGGGGGGGGGGTCTTGGAGACCTCTTGAGCCGTATTGAGGCCGTCGTGGGCTATCTGCATCGCTCTTTCGCCGTCCTCGGGCCCGTCTGGGCCTCTCTACGCCGTCTTGGAGGCCGTTGAAGCCGTCTGTATACGTGCGGCTGTTCGAACACGTCTTGGGGCCGTCTTGGGGGTATCTTGGGCCATCTTGGGGCGATCTTACGGGCCTCTGGCCTCGTGGGTCGTCTTGGAGGCATCTTGGACCCTCTTGGAGAACGCTTGGCCTCTCATGGGCTGTCTTGAAGGTGCCTCAAGTTGACGAGGACATTCCGCGCTTACGCGAAGCCTACGCGGAGCTTACGCGGAGCTTACGTTGCCGCCCGCTTCGGGCCCTGGTGTCAAGAACTGGTTACGTCACCGTTAACAGGGAAACGGGCGGGCCAGTTTTTCACCCGAATTTCCCTGTTAAGGGCTCCGTTCACAGGGAAAAGGGCGGTCTATTATATCCTGGGGCCCAGGATGCCACCCCCTCAAACTCCGAGTAGTTTCATTTCTTCCGGCTAACGGATGGCACGCTACGCGCTCTTTCAGTCACCTCGGAGGAGGAGGCGCGGCTGCTGTGCGAGGATGCTCGCGGCCTGCGCAGCTGCGGCGAGAGGTCTCAACAGGACCCAGCAGGAGTTCGTAAGCGGCAGCGAGACTTCCGGCCAATTGGCGGCGTGAGACTTCCAGCCAAGCGACGGCATCAGTGGCTCGGGCTCGGGGTCAAAGGTGGGCCGCCTCATGCCGTCGCGCTGCCCGTGCTACAGAACCTGGGCTTGCAGCAGTTCTCGAACGCCTTTCCCTGGCGCGGAACGTGGCGGGGTATCAGCCTGTTCCTGTATGCGGCACACCTGGGCGAGAGCCATGGCCGGGGGGCCGTCTGTTGCTGGGTTTGGTCGCTGGGCCACTGACGAAGGGTGCGTAACTGAAGCATCCGTCGATCATCATCCATCATCCATCACCCGTCTCATCATCACCCTCTTCCATCATCCATCTCATCCGCACCATTGTGCATCTCATCACCGTTTTGGTCATTGTTCTTCCCGCACGCGTGCAGGTTCTTGGGTGCTCGGACCTGCATGCGTGCAGGTCTCTGGGCGCGCACAGACCTGCATGCGTGCAGGCTTGAGAATGTCACGGGTAAGGCCTGATTCGGCACGCTCGGATCGTCATTCATCGTCATGAAGGTCGTTTGGGGTATTTTTGGGAACCCGACGGGCCGATACTCGTAGAATCATAAACACACCTCTGGTGTTTTCGATGGTTTTGGGCCTGGGAGGCCCGCTGGGCCCGTCCTCTTAAACCTCTCTGAGGCCGTCCTGGAGTCGTCTAGGGCGATCATGATGCCATGGTGTGCCATCTTGGCGGCAGTCACGTGGCATCTCGGCCGATGCTGCAGCCATTTTGATGTTTCCGGGCCCCTGTTTGGGGCCGTCCAGGGCCATCCGGCTGAGTTGGTGGGGGCTCACGAACCATCCCCCCGTCTATTGGAAGGCAGTTAAGCAGCCAAGTCGCTCCACCGGCCATCCTCAGGAGGCTCGCCGAGTTGAACCCGTCGAGCGGGTACCATGGCGGACCCCGCCTCGGCAAAGTTGCATCCAAATCTCGCGGCCCTGGAGGTGGAGGAGGGCCTCTTGGAGGTTCTTGAAGGTCTCTGAAGCTGTAGTAGGGCGCCCTTGTCCTCTCTGACGTTTTTGAATGCTGTTGTGGGTGCTTTCCTGGGCCGTCATGAGGCACCCTGGGGCCGTTTCGGAGGTTTCTTAGCCCTCTTTCGTCTTGGAGGCTTTTTCCTCTGCTATTGAGGCCCATTTGGGGCTCCTTTGGGCATCGCTTTTGAGGCTCCCGAGCCCCATCTGACGCCTTCGGAGGTTGAACCGTCTGACTGAGGCCTTCCCTGGGGCCGTCTTGGAGGTCTTTTGGGTTCTCTTGTGGCCGTCTTGGGGCCGTCCCAGTTTTGCTGGATCCCTCGGGAGGGCCTCCTGTCCTTGGGGCAGTCTTTGGCCGTCCCCCTTGGGGCTAACAGTCGGCCGTTTGGGGTTTTCGAAAACCACATGTGGAGTGGTCTTGGACCGAAGAGCGTGGAAGGCGAAACGTTGTGAATCTTCAGGCGATGATCGCTGTATGTTGCCTTCTCGGGGGCCGCATGGGGAACGTCTTGGGGTTTGTGTGGAGGTCTCTTGGAGGCCTCTTGGGATTCATTTGACGCTTGTGATGGGCTCTTGGGCGCGTCTAGAGGCGATCTTGGGCCATCCTGGCGGCCTTGTTGCACTTCCTGGGCTGACTTGGACGCCTCGAAGAGCCGTGGAAAGCTTCCGGCACGCGTGGAGGGAGCCTCGGGAGGCGGGGCGGTGCATGCAGCATTTTGCGGCGAGAGGGAGCCTGTCTTTTAAACTACTACGGAGGCCCTGCCAGACAGCACTTGGCATGCTGCCCCGCCTCAGTGTGCCAGGGGGCACGGCGGCGGATCAGCGGGGTGGTGAAACGACAGGGCAGGGCAGTCAGAAAAGGGGCTCGGGATTGGGGCGGCCAGAGTGGAGCGGAAGGGATTGTGAGGGCGAAGATGGGAGGAGTTGGAGCCCGGGTCGGCGGCTGATGGAGTGCAGACGGGATGGGAAGGACGGAGGAAGAGGGGAATGGACCATAGAAGGACGGGGGTCGAAAGGAGGCCGTGAGAGGTTGAGGGAAGGATGTGTGTGTGTGTGTGGATTGGAAGGAGTCGAGAGTCAAGAGGGAGGGAGGAGTTGGAGGGATTGAGGAAGGGCAGGATGTGGACGGGTTCATCGCCTCCCCGTGCGCAGGATGTGCTGCGACGGGCCTGGGGCTCGCGGATGTCTGGCGGGTACGGCCTGGATGTGTGACTGTGGTGCCCGCGCTGCTCCGGCGGGAGCGCGCTTGTGTCCGTTCCCTCCCTCCCCGTGCGCCTCGCTGCCCCCTCCTTGCCCTGCTCCTCCCCCGTCCTGCCCTGTCCCTCCGGCCCGCCCGCCCCCCCCCCCCCCCGCAGCCCATCCGGCCCTGCGCCCCAGGCTGGAGCCCCCCCCCCCCGGGGCCGTTCGGCGGCCCCCGCCTCCGAGACCTCCGACGGCCCGCTCCCTCCTCCCCCGAGCCAGCGGCACCCACGCACCTCTCGACCCCTGCCTATGCCCTGCGGCCAGGCTTGCCTGCCCGAGCTGTCCTTCGACGGCCCCGGGGTGCAGTCAGCTCGCAGAGTAAGGATGGGCAAGCTTCTCAAGGGTAACCCCTTGCATCCTTGCCCCTTCGGCCCATCCTTGGCCACTTTCGCCGGCCGCGCTCCGCTCGACAAGCCTCGAAATGGCCTTTCAAGGCCCTTGCATCCTCGCCGCGCATCCTGATGATACGGGCCGACTCCGGGCCAGGAGCGGTCCCCCCGCGGAGGATGCGAAAAGCTCCCGCGAATTGTTCCGCGTCCTGGGGCGGAGCGCGGGGAGCGAGTGGGAGCTTGCGACGACGTCGGGGGGCCGCAAGACGGTGTGCTTTTCCGGGGCCTTCAGGCAGGTCTGCGCGAGGGGGCGCCCTTCGGCCCGTCAGCTCTCGTCGACCTCGTCCCCGAGCTTCGGGCTCCCTGAGCTCGGTGACCCGCGGGGGCGCGAATGAATCGCGCTTCGCGCGTCGCGGCCCTGGCCCTCCTCCTCTTCCTCCTCCTCCTCTTCCTCCTCCTCGCTCGGGCTGACAGTCCTGCGGCCGCGGAAGCAAGGGCCACTAATTCGCGCAGGCCTGCTCTGGAAGGCGCGCTGGATCTCTCTGCTGCCCTGCCCGAAGGGGGGTGGCAGACTTGACGACTTTGTTGCATCGCGATTCTCCCGCGCGCATTGCCCATGGAGTACCGGCGAAGGCGCGGTCTTGGCGGCCAGACCGAGAGTGGTTGTGCAGGCCTCTCGCCAGGCTTCCCCAGACGCGTTGCTCACGTTTTTCGGGGAGGAGCGGGTGGAGAGAAGCCCACGCCGATGAGGGGTGAGGGTGACGAGGAGGAGCAAAAGGCTGATGTGCTGCAGGCGAGAGGGAGCAGGAGAGATGGGGAACGAGGAACGATATGCGGGAAGGTTCGAGGTGGAAGCGGAAGGTGCAAAGATGACTATAGAGAGCGAGAGAGAACGCAATAGAGAGAACGCACTATATATATATATAGAGAGAGAGAGAGAGAGAGGGCGAGAGAGTTAGAGAGAGAAAAAGTGAGGGAGAAGGGAGACGAGAGGGCCATCCAGAAGGCGAGACAAGAGAAATAGCGCGCGCCGCGGCGACGGCCAGGCTTGAGAGGGCAGGTTAGATCTCAAACCGTCACGCGACCCGCAGGATGTGACGTCGATATCCTTTTCCCCCAGGGTAGGAGAGTAGCGATCTGCCATACCTCACGCATGAGACGGCAGTGGAAAGGAGAACGATATGAGAAATAGCAGCAGCAAGGGAGGGTGGCCGCAAACAAGCACCGTCCCAAAACCCGACTGACGGTGGACCCGAAGGACCATTCCGCGGGGCAGGGATCGGAAGAGAGTTGCGAAGACCACGCTGCCACTCCGCAAACATGAACCTCCTTCGAAGACGATCCAATCCACATTGTCATCCGCACATCAAGAGGAAACAAAATCAGACACACGCCACGCGGCGTGCCACTCTTCAGCACGCCAGCCAACGGGGCTGAGCTGAGTCAAGATGCCGTGCGGCCAGTGGGCGCGTAGGCGAGGCTCGGCTGCGCGCAAGAGTGACCTTTCGCACCAGAGTGACCTTTGGTGCGGGCCGCCCACACAGGTCCCCGGCTCCTGCTGCCCTGCGCGCTTGGATTTGCCCCCCCCCCCCGGCCTTTTCACTCCGCGGACCAGAGGTCACTGTTTGCTACGGTCACTCTTGCGTGTGGCCGAGAGACAACGACTTGCATTGTACTGCTACTGCTCAGCCCTCGGCAGGGCGTACGGGCAGACGAACTGTGAAATGGGCGCCACGTCGGAGGCGAGAGAACAATCCGCATCACGACCGTGACGCAAGACAACTGCGGGTCCCAAGAACATACACCACCATCATCTCCATTCCTTCTCCCTCCTCTTCCTCTCCTCTTTCGTGGAAGAGGGAGGGGGCGAGGGAGGTTGTGGTGGTGTATAATTTGTTAGTCCCGTAAAAAACGAGCGCCCCACGACCGTGAAGTAGCAGAAAAGCAGAGCGCAGCACGACTGGTGCTGCAGAGTATGCGCGAGCAGAGGAGGAGGGAGGAACGGAGGGGCAACCAAGTACGAACGAGATGCAGAATCGCTCGTCTTCGTCAACGAGTCTCTGTAACAAACGGTCACCACTACCTTTTGTCTGCGACGCAGTGGGAAAGAGCATACTCTGATTCGAAACAGCTTTGGACCTTATTCTACGCCCACTTCGCCTACTCGTGCCAGGGGCGCCCGCGCTGCCGCGAGTGCAGGAGGGTCAGTCATCGATCTTACGCTGTTTGGTTGGAAGGTGAGTTGTCCGAGCAGGTCCGTGTCGCTGCTGCGGCCAAGTCTCCCGAACCACATAAGCCGCTGCTGGAGTAGCTGAGCACTGTAAGCGGTCGCCCCCGCCTGTTGGAGCACACTTTTGTTGGGAACCCCTGAAATGTAAGAATGGCAAGTGTTCAGAATATGACGAAGGCACCGCGTCTGGAACCCATCCAATCGTCGTCTGTTGTCCTTGTTTAGAAAAGCTGAATCCAACGAATACATAACTTTAGTCGTAACTAGCGCCCCGCATACGTTCATCTTTCTATACCGATTGAGGTCTATTTTTGAAGTTCCCCCCAAGGTACACTAAGTCTTTCATTGACCTCTTGCCTCATGTTGCCAGAACTCTAGACCGTTGCCCCCAGGTATTCCATTTGTTCAGTCGCTGGGCCCGACCGCCCCGAGTCCGAGGTCTTTGCCGTGGATGCTTCTTTCGGAGAAGCAGGAAGTCATGAGAATGATGCGTTCCAAGGTTTCCGGGTGCTCTGGCTGTCCCGCGCGGCCAGAGACGGATGGCCGAGCACGAATGGCCGAGGGCTGCTAGAAGATCTGGAACTCTCGGACTGCATCCCGAGTCAATCGCATTATGTCAGTATTCTCTCCCTATGTCTTGACGTCTTGCTCCTGGGTCAAGAGACCAGCGGTGTGTCACACATCCGGCATACACGGCAGTGGATTTGGTTGCATATTCGTGAGGGCATTGTCTGTCCTGCATACAGCGGCCTTTCTTGTGCCCGACGCGGTTTCGACGTGGGTTCGACGTTGATTCAACGCGTTCGACACGCGTTCGACGCGGGTTTTACTTTGATAGCGGCGCAACAGGACAGACAAGGTCCCTCGAAGGATGCAGAATGACGTGGACCAGGAGCTGGAGGTGTGGAATGCAACCAAGACGCTGAAGCTAGGGACATATCGGCTTCCAAAGTGTTCGCTGTTCCTCAGGCTCTCCCCAGGATATTGCTTTGTTCCTTGTTCTGGGTTGCTCCTAGGCATCCGACGATCTGATGTTTCCCATGAGCGGCTCTTAGAGGCCCCGATCCTTTTCCCCGGGTTTAGTTTTTCCCCCCTGGTCCGTTTCTGCTCGTCGCGGGGCCCGATAACGGGACCTGGAGGCCGAAATCTAGAAGAAACGCCCGGGGTATGAAACATTACATATATAGATAGTGGACGTGCACATTTGAATGTCTGTCTGTTTGTCTGTCGGTCTGTCTGTCTGGCAGTCTGTCTGTCCGTCTGTCTGCGTGTCTGTCTGTACGTATGTACGTACGTACGTACGTAGTATGTATGCATATATGTATGTATGTACGTACGTACGCATGTATGTATGCGTGTATGTATGTGTGTATGTCTGTATGCATGCATGCACGTATGTATGCATGTATGTATGTATGTAGGTATGTGTGTATGTAGTTTTGTATGTGTGTATGTTTGTTTTTTTGTATATGTATGTACATCCAGATATGGGTGTATGCATGCATTATATATATATATGATGTATATGCATATATGCATGCATGCATGCATGTGCGTCTGTTTGTATGTCTGTCCACAGGTATGTATGCATGTATGCATGGACGTAGGTATGCATGCATGAACATTCGTATGCATGTATGTATGCATGCACTAGAGTATGCATGTATGTATGCATGCATGAATGTGTGCATACATGCATGTCTGAACATATGTATGTATGTATGTAGGTATGCATGTATGCATGTATATGCATGTCAGGGAGGTAGTGGTAGCAGCTTGGATGTAGGAGGAGCGACTGGTCCACATACGCACCGGCCGCCTGGGATAAAGTTTCCAGGCGGAGGCCTGCTCGGTGCCAGCTGGGCTGCCGGACAGCGCCCCTGCCTGGCCTCTGAATCGGGGAGACGTAAGGCTCGAGCTCGCCAGCACCGGGGTGTGCCCACGAACTTTGGTGAGCCCGTCTTGGATTCAGACGATGCAGTTTTCGTGGGATGGTGGCAGCGTGAGCCCGTGCCAAATGTCAGGTTGGGTCTCATCATTTCCCTGCAGAGCCCGTCAGGCCAACGCTGAAACTGAAGGCCGGGCCCTCGCCCCGTTCGGGGTCGCTGGTCGTCAGGCCAGGAAGTCTCAGCAGTGAGTCCTGCAGTCGGAGGAGGAAAAGGAACCTACGGTAGGTTCATGCGGCGTTGGCGTTGTGGCGACGCCGGCGAAGGTGTTCAAGGCTGAACTCTGCGACGCGGAAGCATCGATGGACACGGTAACGCCACAGGACCCGACTGAATTCAACCTTGAACGATCGGGGCCGCGATCGATTCAAGATTGAATGATCGATGTGGTGTCAAAAATCTTTGCGCGCGCCGACGCCGCGCGAACCTACCGTATAACGAGTCCCTTCCCCCGTCTTTGCTTGTTTTTGCCTCCTGGGAGGCCTTCGTCGCCACGGCTGTTCTCGCCCCGAAGCTCTTGTCAGACCGCATCCTTGGAGAGGGCCAGGGAGTAACGGCATCATGATGTTCGTAAGGGTTCCGCCTTCCGCTGCTCGCCACTCTCTATCAGATCTTGACAGATCAGCGCCGTGTTGGAATGTCTTTTGGCGCCGTCTTGAAGACATCTGGGAACTTACGAGTGAGGGGGCTACACTGGCAAACATCAAAACATATTGAGATGTGTAAGTCATTGTTGAACGCTGTGTTGCCTTCTTAGAGCGTTCTTCCAATGTTCTCGCGCTGTGTATTCGGAACCCTCTTGGAACGACTGGGGGCTGTTGGAGGCCATCCTAGGAAACTCGCGCAATTAGAATGGTCTTCAGGTTCCTGGCAGTCTTCGCTACTTTCGAGGACTCGCGGCTGAGGGTACAGCGCAGAATTTTCAGGGGCCGACAAGAGTCCCCCGAACACGTATGCTCCAAAGAAGATATGGCTTTCTGCTTTGGAGCGGGGGTGGCGATTGGGGGCAGCCTCTGTGGGCTGACTTCGTCGCCTCGGGAGCGCGAGTTTTTTCTGGGACGTGCAGTGGATTGTGGTCCTCGGGGGCGTGACTCTGGCGTACCTTGCGACTGGTCGCGGGCTCGGGGGCGCGAGTGTGGCGTAATTCTATAGGATTCGTGGACTCGCGGGCGCGCACCTGGCGTACCTTACAAGAGATCGCGGGCTCGGGGGCGCGAATCTGGTGCGATTTGCAAATGGTCGTGGCCTCGGGGGCGCGAATCTGGCACATTCATGTAGGATTATGACCTCGGGGGCGCGAATCTGACGTGATTTACAATGAAGGCGCGAACCGGACGTCTTTTACTTATGATTACGGCCCAGGGGCGCGAACTTGATGTGTTTCTGTATGTCTGCGACACCGCGACACCTGGGAAATTTTGAGAAGCCCAGGAGGCCGTGGTAATAGGACGGTTTCGCCTTCCCCCTTACCACCCCTCGCGCGGATAGTAACAATTTACAGTAGGAAGGAGGCGCAATGACTGTAACATTGGAAACTGGAACCAGTACAGGTTGCAGGGAACCTCATCCCCGCAGCTTGATGGCCCCTGAGGGGGCCTGCCGATTCTGGTTTCCCCATGCAGGTGGATTGTGATCCGTTTGGAGTTCCGAGCCGTCGTGCACCTCGAAGAGTAGACCTCCCTCACTCGCAGCCTGGCTCGTTACTTTGCCGTGCCAATTCGTGCGCTCACGAGCGGCGGGCTGAAGAGTTTGAGGCCACCCAGATGTGGTCTGAGCGGATCGGGTCGGAGGATCGCGCCGCGCCGCCGATGCCTCGGCGACTCAGTCCGGTGTTGGGCCCGATCTTCTCCGCGCCGACGTCGTTGATTCATCGACGACGTCACCGATGCATCGGCGACGCATCGGTGATGCGGCGTGATCCTTCGACCCCACCTGCTCGGACCCCATTGGGGAGTCCTCCGGGAGCGTGGATCGCGCCTCCCCTGCCGCCAGCCTCTCTCGACCTGCAAGCGACCACACCTGTAGTCGACCTGCACAGTAAGGACGGGCACCCTTCCCAAGGGGGTAACCCTTGCATCCTTACCTCCTCGGTCCATCCTTGGCCGCTTTCGTTGGCCACGCCCAGCTCGCAAAGTGTCAACGTGGCCTTCCAAGGCCCTTGCATCCTTGCTGCGCGTCCTTATGATACGGGTTGACTGTGCTCGGACTCCATTGGAGAGTCCTCTAGGAGCATGGGTCGCACCTCCCCCGCCGCCAGATTCTCTCGACCTTCAGGGCGGCGGGCGCGCCGCTCAGAGACAGCGGGGCCCTGGCATCCGGCAGCCTGGGGGCACCACCGAGGCCTCGTGGCCGTGGAACCCAGGGCACTGCAGTCCAGGTCTGAAGATTCCAGCCGGAGGGAAGGAACAGTCAGGAGAGAGACAGATACGCACATGTGCACGGATTCGTTCCGCGGCTTCATTCGAGGGCCTGCGTTGTGCGAGCGTGCGTGCCGCGCGGCGGGCCTCGCGGACTGGGGGAGGCCGTATTCGTGCACGCTGCCGGGCGCGTGCGTCGCCTGTGGGCTTTCCGAAGAAGGGAGAAGGCCTCGACCCACGGCGACCGTTTTTCATGGCGCCAACATCGCAGAGCGGATTTCGCTGGGAAAACGGTGGGATGGGCCCAGATTGTCCTAGAGAATCTCGTTCTGGATTTCGAAGTGCATTTCGTGCGGATTTTTTTCGGCAAGGAATGAAGGCGCTGAAAGAAATCCATGTGAAACTCACTTCATTTTTCGTTCGCCGTTTCGGGGTTCTGCACAGACAGGAATCCACGCCAAACACCGCTGCAGCACGTCTGCAAGGTCGGTGCAGTGAGCTTTATCGGGCGCGCCCGTGCCCATGCCTTCCCCGCCTGCGGAGCCCTGAAGGCCGCTGGCCGTTTCGCCGCGCGGGGCCTCCGGGGGCGCCGTCGACAGACGGCCCAGCTCTGGATGAGAAGCCGCCCCCGGGGAAGGTGTTGAGATGTCCTGGGTCGGGGGCGGCCAGGAGGGGGGTGATGGCTAGGGGGGGGGTGAATATCATGACGGGGGCCACGATACCTCCCCAGATCTCATGGTGCCTCTTCTCATTTCAATGCGTCCCCGGCCGCCCCCTGGGTCGCGCACATGCCGCCGGCCATGATTTGCGCCCCGCCCCCCCCCCTCTTGGACGCCCCCTTCTTGGTCGCCCCCGACTGGGGCCCGCGTCTCGATCGGATCGGGCCGCCGGATGTCGTGGGAGCACGGAGAGGGGAAGGTCAAGCTAGGGGCGCTCGCGCCATGCCTGACATCCTACCCCTCCCGCCAATCCCTTCACACTGTGCTGTGTTTTGTTTGTTGTCCGCCGACGGGTGTCACAGCGGACCTGGAACCCTCCAAACGACACCATCTTGTTGTGCGCAACCCAGGCACGGGAGCTGTGCACATCTCGAGGAGGGAGACCAGTATGAGCCAGAGGAGGAGCGGGAGGAAAGTGAGGAGGCCGTGGAAGGAGGAGGACGAGGAGGAACAGAAGCAGCAGGAGCAGGAGCGGGAGAAGCGGGACGAGCAGGAGGACCAGGGGAGGGCGGGGGAACAATGGCCCGCGCCAGGGCGCTAGCGCCATTCGGAACGGTGGGGTCCACGCGCCGATCCTTCCATGGGGCGTGCGCAGCAGCGGGATCACCGTTCTAAACACAGGGAACTCTCCATCTTCCTCCCCCCTCCCCCTCCTGCTCCTCCTCCTCCTCTCCTCTCTCCTCCTCCTCCTCCTCCTCCATCCTCCTCCTCCTCCTCCTCCTCCGCCTCCTCCTCCTCCTCCTCCTCCTCCTCCTCCTCCCTCCCAGTACTAAGTAACGGCCAGTGTGGGAAATCCTGTGTGTGCGTGTGTGTGTGTGTGTGTGTGTTTGCGTGTGTGTGAGCAACAACAACACGCAGAGAGGGGGCAGTGCCCACGGGACGTCGTCGGGGGAGAGGCTAGGGCAGTATGCATATACGGTAGACGCTGACGGGGGGAATGAGGAGGGAGGAGACGAGAGAGCAAGAGCAGGAGCTGTAGTGGGAGACAGGTCAAGTCGGCGTCACCCCAACATACTAATATCATGTGTGCGTCGCCCCCCTCCCCCCCCCAGGGGCGACGCGCGCACTGAGAAGTCTTACAGTACATGGGTCGTGGCGGGCGTTTTCTGGCCACACCGCTCGGAAAAGGGTATACTATAATATGGGTGTACTACTGTATGTTCGGGCCGGACGCGCGCCTCCAAGGGAAACCTACAGCACTAGTCTGTCTTGGTGCATCCCGGAGTAGATGGGGGCGCACGCGAGGGACGAGGCGTGGAGGCGGTCTCGCCTCCACTGCCCTCTGACGCCTCCCCTCCCCTGCCCCTCCCACGACCTGCTGCCTCGCCCCCACTCGCCCCACGCTCCCCCTCTGCGGTCGGACCGAGGTGCAGGATCGCGGTCGGTTCGGGGAGGGTACCCTGATGTTCTTCGTGCTTGTCGGCTATTCTTGTGCACCCTGGGGGGGTTACCCTTGGATGTTCTCTGTGTGTTTTGGCCGATGGAGGGTCTCATGTTCTCGAAGGATGTTCTTTTGTCCTAGGTCCGTCTGTCGTCTCTGCTGCGCGCCTGCCGTCCCGCGTTTGCGGGAAAAACTTGGCCACGACAGGCCCTCATCGCATCCGCGGCCCCTTACCTTCGCATAGCTCCGCTCACAGAGGTCTGATGCCTTGATTTTTTCAACGCGAGATCCGCAGAGGGCTCCTATCCCTCCCGGGGTCTGGCTTTGCATCCTGAGCCGTTTTTAGGCGGTTCCTTGCAAAGCCTTCGTCTTCCCATGTTGGACCTCTGGGCTCGCGCCCAATCCCACGCCCAGGCCCTAAGCGGTCTCGGGATAGCCATCGCCAACCTTTCGATGATCCTCAGAACGTGTGTTAGCCCAATGTGTGTACCCCGCTCGTCGCCGCCGATAGCGCATATCCTGTGCGGGCCTTCATTATATCGCCTACGTCGTATTGAAGGGCACTACACGTTCTAAGGATCATCAAATCTTGCAGCACAGTGCATGCCACCTCTGTTGGCTGGCCGCGCCACAGTGTTCATGCCTTGTCGGGGAGACGACGACCGTCCAGCCAGTCACACCGACCTCTGGCCAGGCCAGCCCCATGAAGGCACACGGTGGGCCTGGGAACGTCCAAGAGGGGCTTCGGGGAAGTCCGTGAGGAAGCACTCGTTGGTTCTTCACGGTTGTCTTTCGGACAGCACGGCCCGCCACCACCCCAGAACACGATCCCCATTCCCGACCTGGTGATCCAGGGGGTCCTGGCTGAGGGTGGGCGTGGCTTTGTGGGGCTCCTGGGGCCCAAATAAACCATCCTCGCCCCAAGCCAGGACCCCCTGGATGCATTATTTTCAGCCGAATGCAGTTCTTCGGTGTCGGCCTCCCGGGCCCGCTCTCGGGCCCCCAGGGCCATCAGAAACGGTCTGGGGCGAGGAGGAGGCGGAGGAGGAGGAGGGGGAGGAGGAGGAGGAGGAGGAGGACGAGGAGGGCGAGGAGGAGGAGGAGGAGGAAAGGAGGAGGAGGAGGGGGGGTCCTGGCTGTCCTCACGTCTCGCTGCCTTCCAGGAGCTGCGCCTCGTCAAGAGCTTCACGGTCGTCCCGGACGGCCGCCAGAGGCCCGAGGTGTGGCCCGAAAACCACCGGGCGCCGTGGCAGGCGAGGACTAGTTACAGGGGAGGGGGAGAAGGAGGAGGAGGAGGAGGAGGAGGAGGAGGAGGAGGAGGAGGATTAGGAATATGAGGAGGAGGAGGAGGCGGAGGATGAGGGGGGGGAGGAGGACAAGGAGGAGGAGGAGGAGGAGGAGGAGGAGGAGGAGGAGGAGGAGGTGGAGGACAAGGAGGAGGAGGAGGAGGAATAATCATATTGATAATAACGCTAGCACTAATACTCGTACTAATACTCTTAAGACGAATAGAAGTAAGACTAATACGAATAATAACACTCATAATCTTAGTACGAGGGATACTCATACTACGGATGTTAGTACGACGAATAAGAGAAATGATACTACTAATACTATATCAATACCACAAGGAACATGTTTACCACGAACAACATCAAGACTATTACGGCTACAACAATAATAGTACTATTCCGAATCTTCTTCAGAAGACAAATGATATCACTAATAAGGCTAACACTACCAACACTAACAATTTCAATGAGACAACTACGAACCAGGGTTTAGACAACTACGGCTACTCATAATAATAAGAGCACAACACGAGCGCGACGACTCAGACGAATACTCACACTACTAATCGTACTAATAAGGGGATTATATCTAATGCCATCAGCAATATTGATACTACGAACAACAACACTGATACTAACACTTACAGCAGCATGAAGAGTAAGACTAATGTTAATAACGAATCATACCAATACTAATAGGAATGCCATGAATATTGGTACTACTAATAACAAGAGGAGGAGGTGGAGGAGGAGGAGGAAGAGGAGGTGGAGGAGGAGGAGGAGGAGGATGCGGAGGAGACGGAGGAGGCGGAGGAGGAGGAGGATGGGGAGGAGGCGAGAGGCGGCGGAGGCGGAGGTGGAGGCGGAGGTGCAGGCGGCGAGCAGGTGGAGGACGAGGAGGAGGAGGAGGAGAGGAGGAGGAGGAGGAGGAGGATGAGGAGGAAGAGGAGGAGGAGGAGGAGGAGGAGGAGAGGAGGAGGAGGAGGAAGGGAGGAGGAGGAGGAGGAGGATGAGGCGGAGGAGGCGGAGGAGGAGGAGGAGGAGGCGGAGGAGGAGGAGAGAGGAGGAGGAGGAGGAGGAGGAGGAGGAGGAGGAGGAGGGGGAGGGGAGAGGAGGAGGAGGAGGAGGAGGGAGGAGGAGGAGGAGGAGGAGGAGGAGGAGGAGGAGGAGGAGGAGGAGGAGGGAGGAGGAGGAGGAGGAGGGGGGGGGAGGATTGAGAGTTACCTTTGTTTAGAACGAGTGGTTCCCCGCTGCTGCGCACGCCCCATGGAAGGATCGGCGCGTGGCCCCCACCGTTCCGAATGGCGCTAGCGCCCTGGCGCGGGCCATTGTTTGGGGATCCGACTCCTTCCCCATCGTTGCCGCCCCACTCCTTTCTCCCCTTCCCTGCCTTCCCCTGGCAATTACTTTGTTGAAGGAGGAGGAGGAGGAGGAGGAGGAGGAGGAGGAGGAGGAGGAGGATGAGGATGAGGATGAGGCGGAGGAGGAGGAGGAGGAGGAGGAGGAGGAGGAGGAGGAGGAAGGAGGGAGGAGGGAGGAGGGAGGAGGGAGGAGGAGGATGAGGAGGAGGAGGAGGAGGAGGAGGAGGAGGAGGAGGAAGAAGAAAAATAAGAAGACGAATACTAACAATCATACTAGTCATAATAATAATAAGCATAATAATAATAAGAACAGTTTTAATAAGACGAATATTACTAACACGAATAATACTAATATTAATAATGATACTAATAATAATAGTCATAATAATACTAAGAACTTGAACAATAATAGTACTACTAATCATAGTAAGGAGAATACTACTAATAATAAGATTATTAAATATAAGAATAATAATGCTATTGATAAGAATACTAAGAATAATATTACGAATAATAAGAAGACGATGACGAATACTAATAAGAAGACGAACACAAATAATAAGGATAATATGAGTTAAAAGTAGAAGAAAATACGAACAATAATACGACTAATAATAATACTACTAATAATAATAATGCTAATAATAATAACAATAATACTACTACTACTACTAATCATAATAATAATAATAATAATACTAATAATAATACGAATAATAAGAAGAGGTGGAGGAGGAGGAGGAGGAGGAGGAGGAGGAGGAGGAGGAGGAGGAGGAGGAGGAGGAGGAAGGGGGGAGGGCCGGCACACCCTGGCCAGAGAGGGGCCGCGCGTTGCCCAGCCGTGCGGCCACGTGCGGGTTGGCATCGTGGCGTGGACAACGATCTCTCTCCCAGACTGGTCATGGCCGCCTCCTCTTGCCTCAACACGTCACTGCCCGCCCTTACCCAGGCCCCCGACGTTGAATAATTGTTTCGCAGCTTCGGTCCCCAGAGGCTTCGACCAGGACCTCCTTTTCGACCCGAGTGGTTTTTGGACGGTCCAGGGGCCTGGCAAGGGCCCCCAGAGGACAACAAATATCGGGGGCCGCAAAGAGGGGGGCGATGACTAGGGGTGTGTGAATATCATGGCTGGGGCCATGGTATCTTCCCAGATTTCATGGCGCCTCTTCTTATCTCGATGCGTCCCCAGCACTCCCCTGGGCCGCGTACATGTTGCCGGCCATGAATTGCGCCCCCGCTCTTGGACGCCCCCCTCCTGGACGCCTCCGAAAAGACTACAAAGCTACTTTTGATGGACGCGAGGGGGCATGGGCCTCGCCCGCGCACAGGCCTCGGGCAATGGACGCCCCCCCCCAAAAAGACCGCCGCCCGCCGCGGCGGGCGGCATCCCGCCGCACGCCCCCTCCCCAGTCGGGCCGCGGTGGCTTGCCTGTCGAGTCTTGAACAAGCCTGGCGGAAGGGGATCGTTTTCTTATTGTGAAGGTCTGACGGCCAGTGCCGCAGACCCTGAAAGACATCGACGACGACCAGGAGGGGGAAGAGGAAGAGAAGGAGGAGGAGGAGGAGGAGGAGGAGGAGGAGGAGGAGAGGAGGCGGAGATAAGGAGGAGGAGGAGGAGGAGGAGGAGGAGGAGGAGGAGGAGGAGGAGAGGAGAAGGAGGAGGAGGAGGAGAAGGAGGAGGAGCAGGAGGAGGAGGAGGAGGAGGAGCAGGAGGAGAACGAGTCGGAAAAGGACTCCCCCCTGGGCCCCCCCCCACTGGGGAGGAGGGAGGAGGACCAGAGGAGGACCGGCGTGGGAGAAGGGAGGGAAGGGGGAGGAGGACCCCCAGGGACGGATGCGCATCTGACCCCCCCCCCCCTGGGACTCCTCCACACCTGGGGAGGAGGGAGGACCCGAGGATGACCGGCGCGCCGGAGAAGGACAGGCGTGGGAGAGGAGAACCCCCAGAGGCGATGCGAATCTGACCCTCCCCTGGGACCCCCCCCCTGCCAGGGAAGGGACAAAGGGAAGGGGCTTCCCCTTGACGTAGTGAGGACTTGGATGGAATTCCCTCAAGCTGCGAAAACGTTCTCCGAACGAGGAAGGGTGCTCTCTCGCTCTCTCTCTCTCTCTCTCTCCCTCTCTCCCACGACGGGAGAGGATGGGAAGGAGGGGACCAAAAAAGTCTCCCCGTCGACGGGACCGGACAGACACCCCACACATGCCGACAGGGCGCACCCCACCTCCCCCCATCCCCATGGAGTAAATCTTGGCTGTTTTTGGCGTCTTTTTCGAGAAGGTGGGGTCCCCCCCACAGGATTCACTGCTCCAAGCAGTCGCAGTCAGCAGAGGTCCGGAGCCAGACCCCCCTCCCCCATCCCCCCCTTCTTTCGCCAAGTATCGAAACGCCGAACACGAAAACGCTCACAAGGTCTTCGGACACCGTCGTGGGTTCCTGGGCCCTTTTCAGCCTCGGGATGCTCTCCTGCAGCGGCGCCTCGCCGAGAACGTCCCAGGGGTACCCGGCTGGTCCCGAGCGGCCGCCAGAGGCCCGAGCCATGACCGCAGAGCAGTTTCCCGTTTCGGGCTGCCTGTGGACTGGGGGCCCTTCCGTCAAAAAAACGATCCAGGACGAAAAACCAGTCCAGACCCCAGGCGAGCTACATTGAGACAGCATCACGATGTCGAGTGTCTGGGGGAGAACCCCCGCCCTGCCAAGTCGATTGCCGAAGTTGCCCTTTTCGGCTTTGCAGGGCGTGCTGCGGTCGCACTCTTGGCGGGCCCGCGCCTGCGAGTGGTGTCTGGTCGTGTTCACTGAGCGGTGATTTGCCAAAGGGGGTTCTGTCCACCCCCGAGCCGATTTGTCCAGGGATACTGATAGGTTCGGATTCAACTCCTGGGAGGTTAGATTCAGCATTGGCGCTGGAATATCCGTGGTTGATCACGGCCCTAATCTGGCAAAGTCCCGTTCAATCCGACTTGATCGTGGAATCAGTCCAGCTCATCTGGCCTAGGGTGCCTTGAATCAGGTCTGATTGTTTTTCACCTTTGCTCCGAAGACTTCCCAGGAGTTGCCTTCTGAGTTTGGTCTGGATGCATCGTCGGTGTCACCCTCATTCACCCGCTTCTCACATGTTTTTCCGTCGCCCACGGACGGCCACCTCGCGGAGGGTGCTCACCGAATGACCGGTTCACCGCGGCTCCTCTTGGCTCGCTTACGCACTGGACTTTGAGACCTCGCGACTGTCCCAAGAAGGGCCCACGGAGGACGAGGGGGCGCAGCAGGCTGTGGATGCGGAGGTGATCCGAGCCGCAGGGGAGGGATGGGAGGGAATGGAACGTAACGGATGATAGGGGGGAAGCGTGGAGAGGCTACTGGTACTAAGGGGAGGCAGAGGATCGGGAGGGCCAGGAGAAGGACGATCAGAGGAGGGAGCGTGGGCATGGTGCGCCCGAGGCACGGGCTGATCTGTGCACGAGTGGTCCGCAGCCGTTTCCCTGAAAGCGCCCTCCAGCCTCCTCCACCTCCTCCTCTTCTGCCTCCTCGTCAGCCTTGTCCTACTTCCCACTCCTCCCCTTCCTTTTCCGTGATGATTTGGCCTGCTGTTGGCCATCTGCTGCATTCTGACTCTAGTGTTTCTCTGGTGGCCGCCTCATCACCAGACATTGATTTGGCGCCGTTGAATCGAAAGCCTATACTGATATTCAGCTTTTCCTTCTTCCCCTCCGCCCCCTCTTATCATGCTTGTTTACCCCCCCCCTCTCCTCCCCCTCCCTCAGGGGGGATAGGCTCAGGGGGCGATGCATCGACACCCAATCGCCCCTTGATCTCTGCCAGGGGCCCGCGAGCCCCAACCTGCCTGGGAAAATGCGGATTCGTTGTCGAAAGTCTACTTCGCCGATCTAGCGGCGATGTATCGCCGATTCGGGATCGATGCTCCACCCTCCTGGAGCCGGTCTCCCCCTGACGTCGCCCCTCACTCCCCCCTCGCTCCTGGCCCCCCTCCCCTGAGATCCGATGTCTTGATGTTCTCCATACTATGCGAGGTCCCCAGAAGTCCCGACCCACTCCCGGGGACCGGCTTCGCATCCTGAGCAGTTTTTGTCACGCCCCCTGTGCCCGGCGAGGGCCCCCGCAGTCGAGTTCGACTAGTATTTCGACCCTGTCAGGTCGAGGATGCCCTTGTGTCGTGTGCTTCGCGACCCGTGCTGCGGCCCTCGCAGGGCTCCTGTGCCCTCTCGCGCGCTGTTTCCCCTCGAGCTCCACGGCGGGGACCGCCAGCGGCGAAGCATTTCCGCTAAGGCTCCTCTCGAAGCCTTGGGCTCTCCGGGACCGCGCCCTCTCGCCGACCAAGGGAGGGGGGGAGCCTGGCCGCCCTGGCCAGCCCCCCCCCCGCGCCCGCCCGGCGCTCCCCGCGCGGCGGCGCCCCACGGCCGCCCAGAGGCGGGCGCTCCCCGCGGGCAGAGGCTCCCCTGCGCGCCGCGCCCGCTGCGGGGGGGCGGCCCGCTGCGGGGGGGCGGCCCGCTGCGAGGGCTGCGGGGCCCAAGCTGCGGGCCCCACGAGTGCACGCCACCACCACCGTGTGGAGTCCTCCTCCCTCCTCCACACCCTCGTCTTCCTCTCCTCTCTCCTGGGAGAGGGAGGGGATGAGGGAGGTGGTGGGGGTGTATGCCTTTGGGCCCCCGGTGCAAACATATACACCACCACCACCACCACCACCACCACCACCACCACCACCACCACCACCACCACCACCACCACCACCACCACCACCTCCACCACCACCCTCTACCACCACCACCACCACCACCTCCACCACCACCCTCTACCACCACCACCACCACCACCACCACCACACCACCACCACACCACCACCACCACCACCACCACCACCACCACCACCACCACCACCACCACCACCACCACCACCACCACCACCACCACCACCACCACCACCACACCACCACACCACCACCACCACCACCCACCACCACCACCACCACCACCACCACCACCACCACCACCCCACCACCACCACCACCACCACCACCACCACCACCACCACCACCACCACCACCACCACCACCACCACCACCACCACCACCACCACCTCCACCACCCTCTACCAGGAAAGAGGAGTGGAAGAGGAGGGCAGAGGAGGGAGGAGGAATCGACGTGGTGGTGGTGTATGTTCTTGGGGCCCGCACTAGGGTTCTTGGTGGTCGGCCCCCCAGATCTCCAACGGCTTGATTTTCCGATCTCCGAGGGTGGGATTCTTCGATCCGAGCGCTCCAGAGATCCAACGCATTGAATCAGTGAGGGCAGATGTTTTCCCTCGTTCTGGGCCTCTGGAAGCCCTCGCTGGGCCTCGCGGCCGCCAGCACACCGACTGGGGACGAGAGAAGCCCGTCCCGGGAAGTGGGCCGAGACGTCGGGGACCCCGCATGGAAAACAACGAGCGGCACGGGGTCTCCGACGATCTGAGTCGATCTAAGTCAGGCATGTCCCTCCGCAGGAGGAGTGTTCAAAAATAGTCCCAAAAATAGTCTGGGGACGACTTGTGGTCCATCGTTGAGCACTTTTTGGATCTGTTTTGGAACATGTGTTATTTCCCGAATCCGCCTGTAGGAGGACATGCCCGACCTAAGAGTCGACCTGGGCACTCTTCCTCAGTGTCGATCCCTGGGGCCACTTCGTGGGCGAAAAACACATCCGTGTCCGCGGCCGCGGGCCGGGCCGGGGGGCCGTGGCCCCGCGGATGCCCCGAGAGGAACGTATCCGTGCGATCGCGTATGCGGGCAAGGCACGGGGTCATATCCTCTGCAGCTTGGAGGTGGTGGGCCAATTTTCCACCACCACCACTACCATAGCTAGGACGGGGGAGAAGGGAGGATAGGAAGGTTCTCCTCCTCCTCCTCTTCCTCCTCTTCTTCTTCCTCCTCCTCCTCCTCCCTCCCCTCCCTCGCCTCCCTTTCGCAGTGGTGGTGGAAAATCGGCCCATCAGGAGTTTCGGGCTCCCTTCCTCAAAAACCCGAGGCGCACTGAATATGCATAAGAATCTGGCCCCAGTAGAGGCTCGATTATTATCCATATCCAGTGCGCCTCGGCCTTGCGGCGCCCCTTCAAAGAAAGTCCAAGACGCACTGGATGTGGATATAGATGTAGCCGGCAGCGTACCTGCGGGATCGCAACCCGGATCCATGCCGCGAGGGCTCGGATGCGGATATGTTCGCCGCTCGCGATCTCCGACGGTCAGAATTTGCCGATCCGGGCGTTTTTCCTGGATGTCGGTCCCTGGGGCCAGGTATGGGGCCCCTGGGCCACCGAACAAGGTTCTGGGGCTGAAATTCTTCCTGCATGGGGAACGTGCCGGGACCGCTCGATCTGGGCGTGTTTCTTCGATTTCGGTCTCATGGGGCCCGTCATGGGGTCTTGGAGCCATCAAACACGTTTCCTGGGGGCGGGGCGGAAAGCCACCCCTGGGGAAAGTCACATCGAGACTCACATCGGGGCTGTGACACTGAAGAACTGCGCGGCATTCAATGGTTTCAGGGCCACGCCCTGTGACTTTCCCGTGCGCGGCATTCAGTGAACTTTTCCGGCTTCCAGTGCCGCGCATTTGGCAGAAGCAGATCGGCGGATGTCTGGCCCCCAACGATCTCGAGGGCCCATGGTGCCCCTCCGGGAGGGAGGCTCTTGGCGATCTTCGGCCTCCGGGTGCCTTCACATCTCCGGGGAGGAGGAGGCGCGTCCTGGCACCGCTGCTCGTGCTGGGGAGCCCCCGTCGCCACGGCTGGGTTCTCCTCGAGAAATCCTGGTCAGGACGCGCACCGGGAGTTCTCTGGGGGGCGGCGGCATCGTGCTCCTTTTTTCCGAGCACCAATCTGTGACTACCACCACCAAGATCGAGAATAATCTACGATGCGATTTGGTGCAGTTCTGCTTTGGTGAACAGCCCGCATTCCCCCTCCCGCCGCCAACGGCAAGCGGGCTGTGCCCTCTCACTTAAGGGCCGAAACAGAATTCATCAAAGCACGCGCGGTGGTGGTGTATACAATTTTGGTTACCAAGAGGAACGATTCTCATACACCACCACCAAGAAGTGCTGTTTCTGCTTCAGGAACTCCCCATGCCACGGCGCCTGCGAGCTGCGCTGCGCTCCTTTTCGCCGTGGCGTCGCAGCGTCGTCTGGCATGACCCTGCCCCTACCCTTTTTTGCGGCAAATTACTATTGCGGGCGGTGGTGGTGTATAACAATTGGCCTCGCATTTTTTGCCTGCTCAGTCTTGCTCGTCCCGCCGCTCGCCTTCTCTTCCGCGCCAGGGTTTTCATGCCACTCGGGAAGAATCGGCGATGGCGGTCCTGCGGCAGGACAGACTGCCGATGCCGCATTCTTTTGTTTCTGGACCTGGCTCGGTTTGTGCTCTGGGCCATCGTTGCCGCGCACTTCTACTGCGAAGGAAGACGCCTGCCTGTTCAGCCTTTGGTCCAAGGAGGCCCGAAGTTGGGGAGGCAGTTCGAGGGCGACTCGAGGGCGAGAAGAGCCGGGCCCCCGGGAGGGGTCCTGATCTCTGCAGGAGGCCGCGCTGCGAGGCAGCCACGGCGTCGGTCCCCTGGGCCGTCGGAGGTGGTGGCCTTGGCCTCCTCGGTGGAGGGCGGCAGCGGGCGCCGACGCGGACGGCCGCGCAGACGACGCCGGCGACGACCACAACGACGGTCACGGGTGAGCGACGAGCAAGAGGGGTTCGTCTTCACCGACACTGGCGCCTGAGCTGCCCGCGTATGTCCAGGCCTCCCAAATGGGGTTTGAGTAGATGGGGTCGGAGGGTCGCGCCGCGTCGCCCATGCATCTGCGATGCGGCTCGATGTGGAGCCTTGGCTTCGCCGATGGGTTCCTCGCCGATGCATCGCCGATGAGGTGAGATGCTCTGGCCCCATCTAATCCTACCCCACCTGGGAGGCCTCTCGTAAGGCCGCGCGCCGGCGCTCTCGTTTCCAGGGCAGCGCGCCGTGTTGGCGACCCGCATATCTAAACCACCGCGTAAGGTCGCTAATTGCATCATCTTGCGAAGGGCCCGTTTCTTTTCATCGCTCAGGTGGGTGTGGATGCCAAGGAGCCGCTCTGGGGCGCTGACTTTAGCGATGTCGACGCTGACGACGCCGACGACGCTGGCGGTGGCCGCGAAGGCAACCACGGCGGTGCCGACGTCGGCGACCTTGAGCGGCGAAGACGCCGACGACGGCGCGGGCCGCGGCGGCGATGGCGGCCGTCGACGGTGACCGCGGCCGCCGCCGACGGCTGGCCGCCAGGGGCCAGCACATGCCGAGCGATGCGAGGGCCAGCCCGCCGCTGCCCGCGGCGGGGCCCGGCGAGGGCCGTCGCGGGCCAGCGGCCGCTGCTGCCCTCGCTCCGCCCACCCGCCAGGGGACCGCCGGGGGCGGCGGCGGCGACCCCGCGCGTCGACGCCAGCGACAAGGGCGGCGACGGCGGCGGCGGCGACGCTGACGGCCGGTGTACCGTGCGTTTTTCCTTGGCCCTCGGCGGCTTCTGGCCTCGGGATGCCTTCCAGCAGCTGCGCCTCGCCCAGAGCGTGCCGGAGTTGCCCAGGTCGCCCCCCACGGCCGCCGCGGGGCCGATGCACGGCCAAGGGATCGAGGAGGGCGAGTGCCTCGAGAGCGGGGCGCTGCAATCTGCACAAGCTGGGCGCTTTCGCCCGGCTTCGCCCCAGGGGCCGGCACAGATCGATGCCCACCAGAGAAGAACAAGCCACCACCACCAGCTAGGGTTCAGTCGGGCCCGTCCCTCTACAGGGGGAATGTTCAAAAATAGTTAGAACATTTTATGGGGACAATTTTTTGATTCTCTTTGAGCATTTTGGGCATATTTTTCTGGTATTTTTAGTTTTTCGCCCAGAATCCCCCTGTAGGGGGACAGGCCCGACTTAAAGCTAGGGGAGGCTGGCCGCTCCCACACCTGAGCTGGTGGCACCCCGTTCCGGTCGCGCCCCCAGAGAGTGCCCGGAACGAGGTGGTGCCAGCTCGGGGGGGGTGCCTCTGGGAATGGAGCCCTATGGAGTTCTCGTGGTAGTGGCTCTTCTCATGAGTTGCGACTCGAAATTAGCAGCAGACAGATTTGGCCTAATTGGGGATCTGGCCGTGTTTTGTCGCGATGTTGCTATTTTTCGCAACGTCGGATCTCGGGGGACGGCGGTGGCGACGGCGACGCCGACGACGGCGGCAGCGGCGGCGGCGGCGACGACGACGGCGGTGGAGAGTGCAATGCTGGAGGAGGGAGATAATCCAGCTGCCTGCGGCAAGTCCCGCCAGCAGTGCCAGCCCAGCATTCTGGGTGGCGGCTCTTCGAGGGGCCACAGGAGGCCGTCACATGTGGCACCCATCGCCAGCCCTTTTTCAAGCAGCCCTCATGCAGCTCGTTCGGGCCGTCCGTCGCGGCGGAGAACGGCCACGAAGTCTTAACCCAGCATGCATGTGTTGCCGGACGCACGTTCTGCAAGTTCGCTTCTCTGTTCCCACTGCTGGGGTCCGTCGCTTCCAGTCGGCTGCCCATCTTCGCGCTTCCTGAGCACATCGTGTGGTGGCGGCGCACGCGCCTGGTGACGGTGCAGAGTGAGAGCACGGCACGTCGCGCTCGTGCCTCATCGGAACTCGGTCAGTCACCTCAACGGGCGCACGGACGCGAGAACAATGACCATGCAGCTCCACGTCTCGGGTGGGCGACGGGTGATGGTGACGGCGGCATCGTCGATCACGAGACCTGATGGTGCTGCTGTTGCTGGTGGCGATGATGGCCGAGGTGACGACAACAGCGGTGGCCTCTGGTTTATGAGGACGAGCGCGAGTGACGATTGCCAGGTCTCTCCTCCTCCTCACTCCAGCTTCTCGGTTCTCTTCGCTGTTCCTGAATCCTCATCGTCACTCTTACCGCAGCCATTTTGGCTCAAGCCGTTTGTTTGCCCGAGCCGTCGTGGCTCCGTTGGCCCCCCCCCAGGGTGCCCTTTTGCTGCCCCCCGCCTCCCCGCAGAGAGGCCGCCCACGCCTGAGCAATGTCGGCCGGCGTGCCCATGGAGCCCCAGCAAGAGATGATGTACGCGGCGCCCGCGGAGCCGCAGCGCATGAACATCTCCCCGGAGATGTTCCAGAAGCTCATGGCTGGGCATCCCGTGACTGAGGAGGAGATCCACGCGGACGTGGCGGCCATGGGCGGGGCGGCGGCCATGGGCGGGGCGGCGCCCGTCGTGGAGGCGGCCACCGCGGCGGTCGACGCCGCCGCCGACGCAGTGGGCGCGAAGAAGAAGTCCAAGAAGGAGAAGAAGAGCAAGGACGGGAGCAAGAAGGTGAAGACCAAGTCCGGGAAGAAGAAGGGCTGCTGCTGAGCGCCGGCGGCGGCCGTTTGTCCCGTGGGGGATTTTGATTGATCGCCGCCGCTGCCCGACGCTGCCGTTTGCTGCCCCATGTTGTGCGCGCTCCACCCGGGAGCCAAAGCGTCTGCCAAAGAGCTGTAGGGAGCAGCGGGAGCTGCAGGGCGGCGGCGAGCCCCGAGCCGCTCCAGGGCCCGAGGGGGCCCCCCGGGCGGCTCCGGGGCCGAGGTCGCGCCGCAGGCCGTCCGAGCGTGTCGTGCGCGAAAGATGTCCAGCGCGTCTTGGCTTGTCTTGTGAGGGGCGCCACAGAGGCCGAGGGGCACAGGATGTGGATCAAAATCGAGCCTCCCGGGGCCCGATTTTTACCCATGTCCAATGCGCCGCCTCAGGTTTCTGGGGAAGGGAGCCCGAAACTTCAAGCTGCGGTGAATGTGGACGCGAGTCTTCCCTTCTTCTTGGCTCCCCGCCCCAGCCCTCCCCCCTGTCGAGTCCTGCTCCGTCTGGCTCCTCCTCTGAACCCGCTCGCCGACGTCCTTCGCCGGAATTCAGCTTGACGGGTGGCGCAAACACGAAATTCGGAAATCACATTTGGAAATTCACACAGAAACAGCTTGGAACATAGCCCCACATTTAAGCTTGGGAAATCGCCTTCGATGTAAGCTCAGGACCCAGCGCAACACGAGCTTGAAATTTCGTCCAGGAATTAAGCTTGGGAGGCTCACCTTGGAATTCCGAGACACATCTTAAGCCTGGCAATGAGTCCAGAGGAAGCCCATTCATTTCTCAGCTGAGTTCACCGCTAATTGCACTGCGAATTTGATTGCGAATCGCGCGCTAAGGTAACCGCTAAGCGTTGCAGGTAATTTCTGTTTATTGTAGTGACCTCCGGCCAGTGCCGCCGATCCGGGGCGCTCCTGATGCTATTGTTGTTGAAATGGACGATGACGACGACAACGGACGACCAACGGTCGACAAGCGGGATAATTACGACGACGACCGACGAAGGAGTTAATGACGACGACGACGACGACGACGACGACGACGAGAACGACGACGACGACGACGACGACGACGACGACGACGACGACGACGACGACGACGACGACGACGACGACGACGACGACGACGACGACGACTGACGGCGAACGGCTGCCGACGGCCGACGACCGACGACGACTGACGGCGACGGGTGGAAGGTTCTTCGTTCATCGCTTTCGCTTCCGAGCAATACCAAGTCAGGCCGTGCACCTCTGGCCTGGCAGCACGCGAGTGAGCGCCTCTTTGGGCCTCTTGGTTCTTGGGGCTTCTTGGGAGCCTTTGGAGCCTCTTGGGGGCCTCTCGGTGTCCTCTTGGGGGCCTCTTGGGGACCTCTTGGGGGCCTCTGGGGGCCCCTTGGGGGCGCCTGGGGGCATCTTGGGGGCTCTTGGGGTTATTTTGGGGTGGAGGACTAGAAGGGTCCCTTCGGGTTCACCCTCTTGAGGCCATCTTGGGGGCCTCTCGGGGTCGTTTTGGGGGGCCTCCAGGGCAATATCGGGGCCCTCTTGGACCGTCTTGGCTCCTCTTGGGGGCCTCTTGGGCTGTCTTGGGGCGATCTTGGGGGCCTCTTGGACCGTCTTCGGCGCTTCTAAGACGGAAATGGCGATAATGTTAACATGCTTCAAAACCTAGTAGCAACTTTATTATTGTACCCTCTTGGGGCCCTCTTGGGGGTCCTCTTGGGATCTCCTTGAGGCGTCTTGGAGGCCTCTTGGGCCGTCTTCAGGCCATCTTGGGCGTGCAGGAGCGCTCTTGGGCCGTTTCGGGCGCCTCCTGGACCGGATTCCCGGGGGGGGAGGGGAAAGAAAGGGTGCACCCGATGAACCCCCCCCCGCCCTCCCCCCCCCTACCCGGCAGAGTCACCCCGCCCCCCCCCCCCAGCAGAGCTGAAGCTCAGGTTGTAGCTTTCTTAAACTCACACGCCGGATCGGCGGACTTTCGATACACACAGGGTTTATGTAATTTGGGCAGGCGTTAGCGCCGCTAATCAGCGCCAATCTCGGTGCTATAGCACTAACGCCCGGAATAGCTGATTCGCTTGAAACTGTATCTTAGAAGTATCGACCGACATGCAGCTTTAACCCTAAGCTTGACTGAACACGACGACGGGGAAGTAGCCCCAAAACGAAGCTAGGAAATTAGCCCAGACATCAACTTCTGGAATTCAACAAGGAAGCGGCGCCAGACATCGGGTATAACTCATACATCATCTCCAGGAATTGCATCCTATCCCTGGGCAATGATTTTGAGTGCTCGCTCGTTGTGACTTCCAAAGACATGTGATAATTCTAAGGCTTATGTGGTGCTCACCTTGCCCTGTAGTTAGCCACGCCGTCACAGTGGCCGCTGCGCTTGGTACTCCCACCAACGTCCCAGGACCTGGCGAACCGCTTCCTTGAGCTCATTCTTCTTCGCCCTGCGTTGAAAGGGGCGCTTCTGTTCAGAAAAGCTTGGATCGGCTGGGAAGGTAAGGGGCTCGCGCACGCTTCGCGCTTTGCACCCCCTTCCCCTCGCGCCTCTTTCCCTCTCCGTCCTTTTCCCCTTCCCCTTTCCTCCCTCGTCGCTCCCTCCTCCCCCCCCCCCCTTCCCCCTCGCCTCTACTTTCCCCTGCCCTCCCCCCTTCTTCCCCTTCCCGCCCTCCACTGCCTTCCCGCCCTCGCCTTCCTCCTGCTTCCTTCTCGGGGGCGCGGGTGGAGGAGGAGGAGGGCAAAAGGGATGCGGAAACAGTGGGGAGGATGTCGGAGGGAGGAGGCGAACACTTAGTTTTCGACACGTCCGCCGGCAACCTCCTGCAGAGCCTCGCAAGTGCGAAAAATAGTCGAAACAAATAGTTGCGAAAACATATCTCTTAGGCTGTCTTGGGTCCCTCTTGGGGCTGTTTCGGACCTTCCAGAGGCCCTCTGGAGGGTTCTTGAGCCGCCTTGGCTGGGGGCCATCTCTTGGATGTCGCCGGGGCCGTCTTGAGCGGGCGGATCCCGCGAAGGCGAGAATACAAGCACTGAATAAAACCATTGGTAAGTTGATGATTGCGAAGACCTTACGGCCGATGCCGCCGACCCTGAATAGCGACGACGACGATGACGACGACGACGACGACAACGACGACGATGACGACGACGACGACGACGATTGGTAAGTATCTGATTTTTGGCATCCTTGGTCCTACTCGGGATCCGCTCGGAAGCTCCCCAGGGAGGCGCCGCCGGGGCGCCCAGGGAGCCTCGGGACAAGGGGGGGTGGTGGATGCGTGCCTCTGGACGCGGGCAGATGTGGGCCCTCGCGGGCAGTGTGAGGAGGAGGGGTGAAGGCCCAAGGTTGGCAACGCTGACAGCGTTGGCGCCTTGGGGGGCCGCCTCACCTGGGGCCCTGGGCCCTCGCTGGCAGAGGGAGGGAGGCCCAACGAGGGTGGGTGGGTGGAGGGTTTCTCCGAAGGGCCTAGGCGACCCGTCCTCCTCCTCCTCCTCCTCCTCCTCGTCCTCCTCCCCCTCCCCCTCCTCCTCCTCCTCCTTCTCCTCCTCCTCCGCGGGCCCGGCCTCCCGCTCAAGGCAGTCGAGAAGGCGGTGGACCTGGGGGTCAGCACCACAGTCAGCAAGAGGCGGGACCAGAGCCGGTTCCAGAAGCGCGCCAAGACCGCGGCGAGGAGGCTGCTCCTCATCCACCGTATGCGGCGGAAGGCGCGGCTCGGGAAGTACACCATGATGCTCCACAAGACGGGGGTGCAGCCAGCGCTGATCTACGGCCACCAGGTCTTCGGCGTGGCGCCGACGGCCTTGCTGAAGCTCCGGCGCCAAGCCAGCCGCGCGATAGCGGGCAGAGGCTTCGGCAGGTGCCTGACCACCACGCTGGCGCTCACCCTGGGCGAGGATGATCCAGGGCTAGCTCTGCTGCGACAGTTGCTCGGCGAGTGGATGCAGTCCTGGAGGCACCATCCTGAGCATCGGCAGCGAGTGCAAAGGGCGTGGCGCCTGCTGCATCGGGAGCTGACGGCGCTGCCGCTGGCCAAGAGGTGTGGCAGAGTACGCGGGGCCATCTCGGCAGTCATCTGTACGCTGCTCACTGCTGGCTGGGACGTGCCCTCGGCAACCACCTGGCATTCCGACGTCGGGGAGACGTGGCAGATGAGCGAGGACATGGAGGTTGATGATACGGAACTCCTGGATGAGCTCGCGGCCAGCGTCAAGAGGGCCTGGTGGGCCAAGGCTGCGCGTCATGGTGCTGGGGCAGGGCTCGCCGACGGCGCAGACCTGCACCGAGCGAAGCGGCACCTGGCGAGGCTCCAGCGGGATGGAGAGTACGGCGTCTGGGCCATGCAGTTGCAGGTGATGACGGGAGGGTACTGGACGAGGGTGCGGCAGAAGGAGGCTGGCTTTGAGGTGTCGGCCACCTGCCCACGTTGCGGCGCCGCCGACGAGACATTGCTGCATCGAGTGTGGCAGTGTCCGCGCAACGTGGGCCACGAGGACTACGAGAGCTCGAAGCCGTTGGCTGCCAGGGCTGTCGAGGGCGCTGCTGCGGTGCCCTGCCTCTGGCTGCGGGGCCTCCCGCCCGTCGGATGGACTCGGTACGAGTACCCGGAGGGCGCCAACGAATTCCAGCACGTGACGGGCGACTGGGAGGAAGCAGCCGAGCTGTACAGAGGCGGTGATGGCTTCTTGGATGTTTTCGGCGACGGCGCGGGCGGGGAGCATAGCGATGATCCTCGACTGCGTCAGTGCGGGGTGGGCGTGGTCATTCTGCAGGGCTCGCTGCAGGCGCCAGGCGAGTTGCGGGTGGCGGCGGGCGTTGCAGCAGGGCTTCCTGGACCGAAGCAGACGGTGCCGAGGTCGGAGCCGCAGGCGTTCTTCATCGCGTTGCGCCGCGCGCGAGGGAACTTGCGGTACCATACTGACCACATGCCGCTGGTGCATGGATGGCTGCAGCGGCGCCTTTTGAACCCGAACGGAAACATGCTGATGTGTGGTGGCAGATCAGGACTGCCTTGAGAGATCGTGGCGGGGCAGATGTAGATATAAGCTTTCTACACAGCCATCAGGAAGAGCGACTGCGCGGGAATGAATCGGCGCAGCAACTGTTAATGATTGCAGGCGACATCTGTGCCGATGAATTTGCTCAGCGCGCGGCCGCTGTGGTCCTTGACAGCGCGATTGTTAAGCCAGAGGTGTCCTTGATCGATGGGGTCGCCCATTTGGTCCGTAAGCGAGCGGTGCGTGCACATAAGGATTTCATGAAAGCTCACCCTTTAAATTCGGGGATTGCGCCGGGAACAAAGCAACTCTTGAGCAAGCAATCGGGGCTTCTGGAGGCCTCACCCCACGCCCTTGAGAAAAATGGGGCCCGGTGGAGCTGTAGTGTTTGTGAGCAAGCTGTGCAACACGAGGGTCTACCCGAGTTTGCCTGTACACCGTGTGCTCCGAAGCAGTATGCGGCGGCGGGCGGGGTGGGCATCCGATCGAGGGCCGGGGTGGCGGTGAGGGTTGGGGGGGGAGGATTTGCATTCGTCGCATGTTTTGTTGTATGTTGATTGTATGGACGTGTACGCACGTATGACTTGTGGTTGTTATGACAGTCTCATGGCTGCGGCGCTGTCCGAGGACTGTCGCCTTATGATTGCTAAAGGCGAGCAGAATTTGAGAAGACTGAGCTTAGGTAAGTGGCCCCGTCCCAAAGGGATGCCCAAGGCGGTGCGGGAGGCACTGGCTTGGAGGGAAGGGTGCCGAGCCCGCGTTCGTGTTGCTGCTTCTGCCGCCGCCGCCGCTAGCAGGCCTGATTGGGTTTAGCGTCGGCGCGGGCGGGCAGGAGGGGCAGGCTCAGCAGCTGCAGCAGAAGCAGAATGTGCGGGTAGAGTGATCGCATTGAGCACGACTGGTACTTCTCAGGGCATTCCCGGGGTATTCTTCCTTCTCTTCCTTCTTCCCCTCCTCCTCCTCCCCCTCCTCCTCCTCCTCCTCCTCCTCCTCCTCCTCCTCCTCCTCCTCCTCCTCCTCCCCCTCCTCGCCGTCCCCTCCTCGGGTCGCCGACGGCCCCGGGGAAACCGTCCAGGGGGGGGGGGGCCTACTGAAGATGACAGGAACGTTACCAGACAGCGGTTGTCGCTCTGCCGCGCCAGGGGGCACGGGGGCGCACAGACGCGGCACGGCGGCGGGGAGGCACCACTCACGGAACGTTGAGTCCCTGCGTGCCAGCGGCCGCCCTGGCCCTCGTCTGGCCCTCCCGGAGGGTAGATCGCTTCCAAGGAGAACAGGGAGATCATGTCATGCGGGATCACGTGGTCGTTCATCATCGCTGGACGGGGCAGGAGATCCGAGGAGCAGGAGGGTTGGGCTCGTTTCTAGTTGGGTGTTGGTGGCGATCCAGCGGGAACCGTCGCCGCAGATGCGGATGCGTTTTCCAATCGCCGCCTCGCCCCCCTCCCTTTTCCAGACCTGACCCCCTGGGTATATGCCGTCTGAGCGAGCCCGAAGACCGCCCGGCACGGGCACGAACAACCGCCCGAAAAAAAGCTTCGTGACGTCCCAAGGTGGCCACCGTGACGCCCCCACAACACTCCAAATCGTGGCCCCGTCGTTAGCAGCAGGGGGAGGAGGAGGAGGAGGAGGAGGAGGAGGAGGAGGAGGAGGAGGAGGAGGAGGAGGAGGAGGGGGAGGAAAAGGGTTTGGAGGAGGCGGAGGAGGAGGAGGAGGCGGAGGAGGAGGAGGAGGAGGAGGAGGAGGAGGAGGAAGAGGAGGAGGAGGAGGAGGAGGGCTCGCGGCACCAGCAGGTATGTAATTTTACTACGGGGCCGAGACCCTAGGGGTTGGAGTCTTGGGGGTGGCGTCCTCCTCGCCGCCCCCAAGACCGTGGTTGGCAGCAAGGTGGTCCCAGGGAGTCTCGAGAGGCCGCCAACATGCGCCAAGGAGGCCTTCCGAGGCCCCCAAGAGATCCCCAGGAAAGTTTCACGAGGCCCACAAGCAAGGAATAACCCGCATGGAAGGATCAGAGCGAGAAGTCGAGCAACAAATATACAGCGTGGACCCCACACAGTGAGATATTGCAGTGCGGATGTGCAAGCTGTGCGGTGCAAGCTAACTATGTGGTGCAAGCTATGCGGCGTAAACTATGTGGTATCAGATATGTGGTGAAAATTACGTGGCGCAAATTATGCGGTGCAAGCTATGTGGTGTAAGCTATGTGGTGTAAGCTACGTGGTGCAAGTGCAGGCTGTGTGGTGTAAGCTTCTGTGGTGACGTTGCAACGGGCGGCAGCGCGGCGAATCCCCGGCGGACCCGCAGGTTGCACGAGCAGCGGCACCACAAGCACCTGCAGCAGCAGGATCAGTAGCATTAGCACAGCAGCAGCACCAGCAGCAGCATTGGCAACGGCGGCGCCAGCCAGCAACAGCAGCACCAGCACCACCAGCACCAGCCTCCTTGTCCGTGTCCTCGTCGCCGTCTCCGTCGTCCTCCTCCTCCTCTTCGTCTTCGTCCTCGTCCTCGTCGTCGTCCTTGGCATCATCGTCGTCCTCCTGCTGTTCCTCTTCGGCGTCGTCTTAGTCGTCGTCCTTCTCCTCCTCCTCCTCCTCCTCCTCCTCCTCCTCCTCCTCCTCCTCCTCCTCCTCCTCCTCCTCCTCCTCCTCCTCCTCCTCCTCCTCCCCCCGTCGCCCCAGCGCGGGCCCTGGAGATGGCCTGACGAGGCTCTCCAGGCCTGGAGCTCCGTCGCGCCTCGTGCTCGGGAGCTCCGCCCCCCCCTCCCGCCCAGGAGGCCCCGCGGCTCCGTGGGTGGCCCGGCCCTGCGGCCCGCCGAGGGGCTCCCCGGGTGCCGCGCCGCGGCGGAGCCGGCCAGGAGCCGGCACCGCCAACTCGGAGCGGATTCCCAGAGATCCAACGTGTTGAAAAATCCAGACGGAGGTCTTTCCTAATTTTCCCAATTTTCCTCCATTTTCAAGACGGAGGTTTGTCTAAACTTTCGGCCTCTATAGGGCCCTCGCCAGGCTCCGGGACCGTCAAGAAACGGCTCAGGATGAAAAACCGGTCCTTGGGAATGGGTCGAGACTTCCAGGGACCGCGTATGGGCAAAAATCACGACATCGGATCTCTGGGGAGCCAACGCATCAAAACTTCTTCCTCAGGGGCAACTCGCGGGAGGTTAAATTCAGCATCGGTGCTGGTGTATCCGTGGCCGAAGACCGTCATAGTCCCACGGATCCGGCTTGAACCTGGCCTGATTTGGGCTATTCCCGTCACGTAGCCCTTTCCTGGGGCTCGATCTCGCTGACTCGTTCTTGCGAAGAGCTCCCTGCAGCTGCCTCCCAGAGGTTTGTCGAGTTGTTCATTGAATCCATGCAGACCGCATGCTGGGACAAGGGTTAAGTCGGGCCTGTCCCTCTACAGGAGGAGTACTCAAAAATAGTACAAACATAGTCTGGGGACGATGCTTGGCCATTTGTTGGGTATTTTTAGGGGGTATGGACCGTTTTTCGCCCAAAATCCCCCTGTACAGGCCAGTCGTTGAAAGTAGGTATTTTTGGATTCCCAGATCCCAATCTACTTCAAGCGCCTTCCTACTTCAAGAATCGACATGATTTTGCTGTGTTTTGTTATTCTCTGGGAGGGCCTGGACCCAATCCACTTTATCCGCCTTCCTACTTCATGTTTTTACCTACTTCTTCCGACCGACGCGTCGGGGGACAGGCCCGACTTGAGACAAGGGGCGCTTTAAGGCTCGGGAGGGGCTCGCCGTTCCTCGGGTGTTTGCGTCGTCTCGCCGCCAGCGCTCCTCGTGCACCCGGGCGCCGTCGCGGTTGTGGGGCCTCCTGGGAGGCTGTCGGCGCCGCGGCCGGATTCGCCTCGAAGTTTGGTCAGAACGCACCCCAGGAGAGGTCTGGGAGTAGCGGCGTCAGTATCTCTTGGTGTTGTGAGCACGCTGGGGGCGGGGGGGGGGGGGAACGGAGAGGGAGGAGGGGTGAAAGCAAGCTAGGTGCGCTCGCGCCATATCTGATGTCCCACCCCTCCCTCCTATCCCTCACCATGGCGTAGATATCCTCTCTGGTCGCACAGTCGGATGTCGAGCAGGGCAGTAATCGCGAGAGGGTACGCGATGCATGGTAGAGCACGGCATGGCATGGCGTAGAAGAGCACGGCAGAGCGTAGCATGCCATAGCATTGCGTGGCATTGCGCAGTGAAGCATTGCATCACAAAGCATTGCAACGCAAAGCATGGCATCGCACAGCGGCGCAGAACACAACACCGCACAGCATGTCATGGCATGGCGCTGGTTTCCTTGGAGGGCAAGCGGATCGTCTTCGAGAGGTTTGGGTCGGTCTGGAGTCGTGGCTGCATGTCTAGCTCCTAGGGCTCCCCGAAAAGGTCCACACAAGGAGGGGCTGATGGAGAGCACCCGCTGGCTCTGCTTTTACATCGCCTTCTCAAAGCAGAAATGGGGCTCCCGCTTGATACTTCCTTACTTCTTGAAAACGAAGACAAGACGCCCCAAAGCGGGCGAACAAATCAACGAATCGACACCGAATTGTAATTTTTGTTCGATGGTTTTCCAGGGGGCCATCTTTTAGATTTTGGGGCCTGTCGGAAGGACCGAACACGCCCGCGCGGCGCAGAAATGTGACCAGCGCTTCAGCGGGAACAACATTTTGAAAACAAGGCCAAGCGAAAACCTATTTCCCGGGAATCCTGTGTGTCAAAAACACTGCGCGGAGGGGGGCTGGACACTTTCTGGACGTCATCAGAGGAAAGAGGAGAGCAGTATTCATTTTGTGCTATTGTGGAGCAGCAGGGAGGGAGGAGAGTGGGGGAGGAGCGAGGGGGGGAGGATCAGAAGGAGGGGGTGGAGGAGGACGGGTAGGAGAAGGGAAGAGGGCTTTCGGCACGTGCTCGAAGGCTCTCCGGGCCTGCAGGGGGTCCAGGTGCCCGAGGAGAGTGGAGGGATGCTGAGGAAGGAGGACGCAGGACTATGTGCTCGAAAACTTCCCGCTAATTTCAAGCGGCTTCTGGCGGGGGACGTGAGGAGGAGGAGGAGGAGGAGGAGGAGGAACGTGAGCAAGAGAGCATCAAGACGGGGGTAGAGCAGCGGGATGAAAGAAGGGAGGGAGTGAGGCGGACAGGTCCGCAAGAGAGGGATGGATGGGAGGGTGTGAGGAAGAACGGGAGAAGGACGAGGACGAGGAGTAGGAAGGACAAGGGAGGTGAGAGGAGGCGAAGAGGAGGGTCGAGGGTGACCATCGAGGTTTTGGACGTTGTGCGCAAGTGCGTTAGCGTTTTCGTCTTGAGCCCAGGATGAGTATCGTCGCCACGGTTGAACTCCCCCTCCCCTGGCCCCGGCCAGAGCCCACTCCTGGCTGCGAACGAAGTCACAAGTTCGGATGTTTGGCACTGACTTGCGACTGGACCCGCGCTCAGGCCGCGCACCAGAAGCCGCTCCTGCCCAGGGCCCCGGGGGGGACCGCGACGCCGATGCCGCTATATTCCCGGGGCCTCTCCCACGGCTGCGCTCTGACCAGACTCTCGAAGCGAAGCCAGCCGTGGCGACGAGGGAAGGGCAGCGGTCTCGGTAATTACCCGTTCTCCGAGCGTTTTCTGCTGTTGACGTCTCGCGGCCGTTCGCAGGGAACATGGGGGTGACTGGTGGACGGTTGGCGCGGGGCGCGTGCCGCTGTCTGCCGCGGGTTGGCTGCCGCTGTCTGCGGATGTCCGCCGCCAGTCCCCGCAGAACGAGGCAGCGAAGCCCCGCCACCGCGCCGCGTGCGCCCGGCGCGCGAGGGCCGAGCCGCGGGTCTCCGGCCATCTGCTGCCCCCTGCGCTGGGCCAGCAGGCCGCGGGGGACACGGCCAGGCGCCTACAGCCGCCGCCGCCGCCGCCGCCGCCGCCGCCGCCGCCGTCGTCGTCGTCGTCGTCGTCGTCGTCGTCGTCGTCGTCGTCGTCGTCGTCGTCGTCGTCGTCGACGTCGTTGTCGTCGCCGCCGTCGTCGTCGCCGTCGTCGTCGTCGTCGTCGTCGTCGTCGTCGTCTTCTCGAGCGGGCTGGTGCCTCGCTGCTTCCGCGAGGCCCCGAGAGGAGAGGCCGTACATTCGAATTCCCAATTTTAGAACTCTCGGCCTCATTGACCCTTGTCCCAGCGACCGAGAGCCAGCAACATCCAGCATAGTCCCGCCAAATTCTGGTTCCTCCCGCTTATTTCGATTTTATCTGGCTAAATTCTGGGCTTCATCTCTGGTCTGGCTTCATGGTTTAGCCTGGCTTAGTCGTTCTTGGTCGTTCTTGCGAAGACCTCGCAGCAGTTGCCTCCTAACCCGCACAGGGGGGAAGTGAGGAGGGGCAGGCCTTCTCAGATGGCGGCGGGGCTTCTCAGAAGACCTCTGGCCTCCTGAGAAGCCGTCTCTGTCTGCGGAGGAGGTTTAGAACCCTTTTCAGAAGGCGCGAGGGCTTCTGAGAAGCCCCGCCGCCCTCTGCGAAGGCCTGCCCCTCCTCACTTCCCCCGGGGCTCGCCGCCGACCTGAAGGGTGGGGGCGTTTGTTAAGGAATATGCCCAGGATGCTTCCGATCTTGGATGCTTCTTGTCTCATAAGCGCGGCGGTGCTATCCATGGCCAAGCCTGAGTGGGTGTTCCACTGGCTCCCAGACCGTGGACTCTTTGCCATACGGTTCATCATCCAATGGCCTCACCGTAACCCTCCTCGGAGCCCCTCCGCGCGATGGGAGCCTTCTCGTCACTTCTCTCTCCGCCACCCTGCACGCCGAGGCCGAGGCACGTGCAACGGCGTGCGCTCGCGGAACGATCCAGGCACACGTCGTAGGCATTCGGGGGTGGACAGACCTCCTACCCTGACACGTCGATTAAGGAATTGGCCGTTTTCGGTTCGCGAGAGGGCGTCGCGGCCGTCATTTTTGGGTTTTCCGTCCCAGGCCGCTTTCACTAAGGGGAGGTTTATACTAAAGGGAGGTTTGTCCACCGCCGAGGCATGATTTCTCCGCGTTCCCTTCTGGAAGCAGTATTCTTCAGATCCCCCTGGCGAGAACGGACGCGACGGGGGGCGCGGGGCAGAGGGCCGGCCGCGTCGCGGTCCGCGCCCCGGGGGCCGTCTGGGAATGCTCGGGGATGGCTAGTTTTCAGACGAGTCGTGACGTGACCAGAGAGGGGGGGCAGTGGTGGGGGGGGGTGGGGGCGGGGCTGGTCACTAGTGTTGTCGCGAATAATTGAACAACATAACATAGCATACCATAACATAGCATACCGTAATCTAACATCACGTGAGGAGGAGGAGGAGGAGGAGGAGGAGGAGGAGGAGGAGGAGGAGGAGGAGGAGGGAGAAGGTAGTAAGACCCCCATCCTTGGGATTTGAGGAACATGATCCAGTGAGCGCACTTCTCGAACTCCGCCGCCGCGTCCAGAGGCGCCAGTCGGAAGCCCACGGCACGCGCCTGAGCGTGATGTCCTTGCAGTCCGACGCCCCGCGGCGCCACAGCGCCCGCCCCAGCGTGCTGAGGACGGCCAGCGGGGGGCGGGGAGGAGGAGGAAACTGGCGGACTACACAGCCTTATGGATGGCTGGTCCCTGTTGTTAAAGTTACCGCGTTGATCACCGCTCTTCGGTGATGCCGCCAGGGGGGGAGGAGGAGGAGGAGGAGGAGGAGGAGGAGGAGGAGGAGGAGGAGGAGGAGGAGGAGGAGGAGGAGGAGGAGGAGGAGGAGGAGAAGGAGTGAGGGAGAGGAGGAGGAGAAGGAAGAAGAGGAGGAGAAGGAGGAGGAGAAGAAGCCGTAGCCATTTTGGCTCCAGGGGCCTGCTCCTGAACTTCCCAACCTCGCTCGAGCGCGGCCAGCAGTGAAGGCCATTCCAGCTTACCTGGCATCAGCCTGCCAGTCGACCCGAGCCCCTTTACAGGCTCAGACAGTGCGAATGACTTGGCGCCGCAATGAGAGCCGCCAGGATGGAGCCTGGGGCAAGCGCTGGAACAGCTGGGCGGGGAATTACGGACACGGGAAGGGAGCAGAAGGAGGACGTGATGCAGCCAACAAACAGTACGTGGTGTGTGACGTCTGCAACAAGTGGAAGTGGTTGGCGCGCGCGAGGAAGGACCCGCTGTGCAGGTGCGGCAACCACCTCCTTCAGGGAGACGAGCCAGGCGAAGGTGTCGACAGTGGCGCGTCGACACCAGGGGATCCCCAGCTGCAGAAGATCTTGGGGGCGCTCCAAGGGCTGCTCGGACCTCCGCAGCTTGCGAAGTTCAAGGAGCAGTACCTGTCAGCGGACGCCTCGCCTGAGCGCGAAGCGGAGCCTGATGCCGTCCCTGCCTTGTCCCACGACGTCGGCTTGGCCAAGAGGGCCTTGCAGCGCGCCACTACGTACAAGAAGGAGTGCCACCACAAGGTGGACCAGCTCAAGGAGCACCTCACCCAGGCCGAGGTGAACCTGGACGTGGCCGTCTCACAGGCGCAGGCCGCCAAGCAGGATGCGGCAAAGAAGTCACAACAATGGGCGGAGCTCGTCAACCCCGATGGCGCCAAGTGCATCGTCATCGAGGACGAGCCCCCCACGCCGCACGACCAGCAGGCCCTGCAGGCCTTCCTGGCGCAACACCCGCAGATCGCCGCCAAGTACGGTCAGCAGGTGCCCAAGGCGGCCGCCGCCCCCGTCGGGCCGCAGGGGGCCGCCAGGGCCGCCGCCGCAGCCGCCAGCGGCGCCCCGCCCGCGGCCCGTGGGCCCGCGGCGGCGCCAGCGGCGGCCATGGGCGGCGGCAAGGCGGCGCCGCCACCCGCGCCAGCCCAGGCGGCGCCCGCGGGGCCACCGCCGAGGCCGCCCCCACGGGCCCCCAGCCCGCGCCGCGGGGCAGGGAGTGCAGCGGCCGCCGCAGCCGATGAGGAACCCCGCCCTGGGGACCGCAGCCGCAGCCCCGCGGCGGCGGTGGCTGCCGAGCATGAAGAAGGTGGTCGGTGCCGTGCTCACGTTGATGATAGTGCTGACGGGGCTTTTCGTGACTAGCGCCACCACGACGGCCATGAAGTACGACCCGAGCCTTGCCATGATGTTCGGGTACCCCACTTTCTCCCAGGCCAAGGGCTCTCGAACGGGAGCCATTGGGAATCTCACGTTCTATTTCGCCAACATTACCCTGTGGAGTGCACGGGCAAAACATTATATCCTAGACTCGCGCTTCTTGGCTGATGTTTGCATTTTGACAGAGACGCACTTCACTCTGAGCAAGCATGGGCCCGTTCGGAAGCAGTATAAGAAGAAGGGTTGGAAGACCTACGTCTGTCCAGCCATCAGCGCAGCCGAGGGGAGCCAGGCGGGAATCCTGCAGGGTGTCAGGTCCCATCTTTCCTCCCACGCGCGTATCATGGGGGCCCAGGGCCACCCCGAACCTCTAGTTTCAGGGACTCGCTGGACGAGCCTAGTCATCAACCTAGATAAGATCAGCTTCCTCATGATTGGCGTCTACATGCATTCTGGAGTGGGCATGAATCCGGCCAATCGGGACACCATCCATGAAATCGTCATCCACATCGGGACCTGTAAGACGCCCTACACCATTGCAGGCGATTTTAACTGGCCCCTTCCGAGCTCAACTATCCTGTGAAATGGCTGTCTTGGGTAAACGGGGGAATCGCCACGCCGTCGAACACGTCCTGGACCTGTTCGAATGGATATCGTATGATATATTACTGTGTTGTCGATCAGAGGCTAGGCATCTCGACCAAGCTGGAGGCCATCTTGGAGGGACCTTGGAAGCCATACTTAGGAGTCGCAGGAGTTGTTACTCGAGATATCGCCCAGAAGGAGATATTGGCATGTAGTCGCGCGAGCCCCCTCCCCGCCAACTACCAGGGGGTCCATGCCACGGGGGTATTATTATGAGAAGGCCGAGGAAGCGGTATCGGAGTTCCACCTGGTCTCGACATGCCCCTACTGCCAGGCCTACGCTAGCCCAGGGTTAACCCTTCAGTGCGCTACGCTCAGTCGGGCTCTGGAGCTTCAGGTGTATCACAACAAGGTCGGAGACCCCTGTCGCCCGAGCAGGGGCCCATGTGTCAGATTTCAACGCCAAGCGCTCATCCCGCCGCAGCCGCCAGAAGGGTTGGAGACCAGCATGGCTAGCAAGTGGAACGTTCTACTTGCCCGTGCACGTGATCGGGGCGCGCTGCGGCGGCGCGCCCAAGCTCCACGTCAAGTAGGGGCCATCCAGCATCTTTTACACAATATCCATGCAGCCATCACCTACCCAGATTACGTCACCCAGGACAACAGGGACATTCTGGGGAGTATTTCGCAGGCCACATTCAGGATCCAGAGGCATTCTTTGGGAACTTTGAGATTCAGACTGGGGTCGAGTTTCAGAAGTTTCTTGATGGGATATATCAGCATTACCAAAGATTGGAAACTCGGAAAGCATCCAAAGATTTCCAGGAATGGATCGAGGAGGACTTAAGGAAAGGGGGGGAACTTTCGCACGCCATCACCAAGGCCCAAACCCCACCCCCAGAGGAGCTGGACACCATCACCATATCCTCCTGTTCACATGAGATCATCTCAGATGACCCGATCCTCCTCGTGCAGCATAAGCTTACTTATTGGGAGAAATACTGGGCACCCCTGGGATCCCCGGGTAGGCCACAAGGGGCTCAATGGCTCGTTCCCCTCATTGCCCAAGCTCGGAGGCAAGTCTCGGAGGAGCCCCTGTGGGAGCCCGAAGAAGTATTTCAGATTGTTCGCAGGTATAGCACCAACTCAGCAGGAGGCGCCGACCTGTGGAACCCGAGGGGGTTCAACCTCCTTCCGACAGAAGGCCGCCAGGTCTTCACCGACCTGCTCAATCAGGTCCGTACCACGTTCAAGTTTCCAGCGCAGGTGCTCATGCACATGGTTCGCCTCATCCCAAAGAACGTTGAATCGGACCGACCCATCGCCCACACGTGCAGTTTTTACCGCATCCTGATCCAGTTGGAAAGACCCTCGATCACCGCCTGGGACTCCAAAAAGCTGGCTTTCGGGATGAGGCAATCCGATGCTCCTCATGTTTGAGGGCAGCGCTTCTGAGTGAAGTGACGGCCGAGCTGGCCACCGGTTTAGGAATTCGTATTTCAGAGGCGCTGTTGGGCATCGAGAAATTCTTCGATACGGTTTGCACCGAATATGTATGCAGTATGGCGGTCAAGTTAGAATATCCAACAGTGCCGCTCGTTCTCGGCATGATGGTTCACACGGCCGCGCGGGTGCTCACACCCTCGCTTGGCTGCTCCAACGCCATCTGCCCGGCAGAGAGCATGCTGCAGGGGTGCTCACAGTCTACCTCGTTCGCTCGCGCCTTCTTGTACGATATACTCGACGAGATGCACGGGCGTTTCCCTCATTTGAAGTTTCGAACGTGGGTGGGCGACCTGCGACTCAGGGCCTGGGGATCCCGCAAGATGCTCCAAGTGGACGTCCCCGAGGCCATCATTTACCTAGGAGAAGGCCGACAAGCCAGAGGTCGTCGGCTCTCCCCCAAGTCCTGCATCATCAGCTCGGTCAAGTCCGTCGGTCAGTCCATCTGTTCCACGCTGGGCTCGCACGGATGGGCCTTCAAGCACGTAGGACTTGGGCGGGATCTGGGGCCGGATACTACTCTTGGAAAGGACCGCAGGATTGCTACCAGGAGCGCCAGGTTCGGCAAGGGGCTCAAGAGGCCCACATCGATCCAGAACCAATCCAGGAATATCAAAAGGGCTCGGAGGCTGGTCTCAACCGGGGCCAAACCGCAACTCTTCTGGGGCCACCAGGGCCAAGGAATATGCCCTACGCAATTGAAACACGTTCGAGGGCGTCTAGTTCGCGGGCTTGGATAATCTGTCCCCAAGTATGGATGTGCTACCACGGGCTTCGCCCTATCGCCGAAAGGACAAGGGCAGGAGGATCCTGCCCATTAGTTGCCGATGCAGATTTTATACACCTGGTTCGACATGGTCAACCAGGACACTGTGCTGCACACCGCTATCAACAGGCGGTGGACCCCGACAGCTGAACGGCTCGCTGGCAAGTCTAGGTGGAGCAAGGTTGTTTCCCTCTTCTCGGCCACTATCGCCACCCTCCAGGACCTTGACGTCTATCCCGTGGGCCCCTGGGGATGGATCCTTCCAGATCAGAGGCGCTTCGTAGTCGCCCCTGGGGACTTCAAGAGGCAGGAGGAGTTCATGAACGCGTTCTCCCAACGCATCTCCCGCGCTATCTGGTCTCGGGCTTCGAAGTTTTGTCTTGGGGGAGGAGCTGGGGAAGGAGTGGATGTTTACAGTCATAAGGTTATTTGCCAAACGTTTCGGAGAGAGGAGGCGCCAGCATGTGCCAAGGCCCTCCACATTATTAGCAAGGGTTCAGTTTGGACGTGCGGCCGACTGCACTCGTGCAAGCCAGATGTTCCAGCCAGGTGCCCGAGGTGTGACGCCTCAGAGGAGGGCGACCTCCACCGCTTCTGGACCTGTCCCGCGCTCCAGCAGTGCACCGACGAGGCTATCCTCGATTCTAATCATCTTGTTTTGAAGGCAGTGGAGCAGTTCCCGTCATACCCCATCAAGTGGGGCCGCGCGCTCCAGCCAGCCGAGTTCACTGCAGGACTCGCTGGTGATAACCCCACCCCCCCAGTTACCGGCACGTTCGTTCTCCAAGGGATGCAGGTGAACGGCAAATTCCTGGTCGGGTCCGACGCCAGTGGAGGCCCACGCAATCAAGATCCGCGGAAAAGGCGCGTGGGCTGGGGAGTAGCAGTCTTGGACACATATTACGAACCTGTAGGCACTCTTCGAGGGGGCCTGCCAGGAAAGCAGACGGTCAACCGGGCCCTGCGCCAAGTGCAGGGGGAGATTGCTCTGGCATTGGATTCCAACTATGTTCATCGGGGAGCTCTGAGGGGGCCTAGGTGGAAGTCTCGTTCCAACCACGATTTATGGTTAGATTTTTGGACCGCCTTCGAGGCCCATGATGGGCCCGTTGAGTTTCACAAAACCAAGTCCCATCCTAGCCGTGAGGACTGGGACACGTATGATATCCAGCCGTGGGCCCTCTTGGCAAATTCGCTCGCGGGTGAGGTAGCCAATGGCGCCGCCGCCCACGTCCAGCTTCCTCGGACAGTGCTTGGCAGCATCGATGCTGAAGACGCTGAGATGCAGCTCATCTCTAGGCGTCTCGCCACCATCCAGGTTAAATTCTGGGGTGGCTTTAAGCTTCCCTCCCCTCCTCGACCTAAGCAACCCAGGCCGACCCGTAAACGGGGGCACGCCAGACACGTCTTGGAGGATTGTAAAGAGGGGCTCAGGTGCAGGATCTGTTTCAGGTACCAGTTCGCGGGGCAGAAGGCCCCCTGGTTAGATGAGCCGTGCACCGTATAAGGCTCAGGGGTTTCACCGCGCCCACATTCCCCATCTGCACGTTTTTCGGGGAATCGCATTTTGCTCGAGGTGCGGTGGATGGAGTAATTCGAGGTCCTTCAAATTAAAGAGTGTTTGCGAGCCCGCCGCCAGCGCAGGACTGAGGGCCCGCGGCCGTCTTTTGAAAGGACTTTTACCACAGGGGTTACAAAGCTGGCCATCCTCTCTCGCCGCTCGCTCCCAAGAAGAGAGCGCGAGAGCTGTGGGAGTCCCGCCACGGCGCATCAGTGGCTAAGTTGCCGGCGGGCCCTCGGAGTGCGAGGCCCCCCCTTAATCCCTGGCAACATGGCAACATGGAGAAGGAGAGGGGGGGGGGGAGGAGGAGGGGGAGGGGGGGGGAGGGGGGTATCCCAACATTGGATCGATACATTGGAACGATACAGAGAATATTAGCATGGCCTCTGCGCAAGGATGACACGCACAAATCGAGAAGTGCATTCATTTGTTTAGCGCTGCTGATGCTTAACTCGGAGTAAGCAGACAGGCCGATAATTTTAACTCAAGGTGTGTACCGAGCATGGTCTCGGGTCAGGCGTCATCAGGTAACATGTTCGATTACTGAAAAAGTACAGCTCTGGGACAACGCCGTCGCAGGCTCCAGCTCTCTCAGGGCAGCCATACTGATGCGAACGAAGCTGGAGATAGCGAGCTTCCAACAGTCTTCCCGGAGCGAAGTGCTCTGGGATCCAGAGAAATTCTACGACGCGATAGACCCAGAGCAGCTTTGGCATGTAGGTGCGCAAGTGCAGTATCCTCTCACTCACCTCTTCCCCGGCCTCAGCCTCCACTTCGGGGTTCGGAGGTGCCGGGCTGGATGGGGCCATTTCGGGGCCGCTGGAAGTTTTTTTTTTTTTTTTTTTTTTTTTTTTTTTTGTTGTTGTTTTTTCTTCTTCTCCCCTTCTTCTTCTTCTTCATCCTCTTCCTCCGGGATCCTAGCAGGCTGCTCTCAGAGTGTCGACATGCCCCGACTAACCCTGTGGCAGATGCTAGCAGATGTACACGAGAAATACAGGCCAGTAGAAGTGCAGAGCTGGGTTGATGACTGTCGCCAGTTTGCGATAGGCAGGGGGTCCATTGTATTGTTGTCGACAAAACAGTGGAAGCGATTAAAGTTTTTGCCGGCCACTTCCAGGAATTAAGCCTTAGGATCTCTAGCAGGAGCGTCGTAGTCAGCAATCCACCCAGAGTGGCAAATGAATGTCAGCGTAGGCTTGGCTCTAGCATACAGTTGAGGAGATCCCAAGTTGTACAAGGCCTTGGTATCGACGGCACTGCCCGCAGACGCCCTGTAGCAACGGCCAAGAAGAGAGTGGCCGATAGCACCAGCAGCGGTAACATCATTCGTAGAGTTGTCAAGACCTCCAGAGCTGCGAGCTCTTTAGTAACGCCGGCTTTATCCCACAGAGCGCGTGGGGAATTGAGGTTCAAGGAGTAGCCCCATCCACGTCGCTACGAATGCGAGCGCAGATCTCGGGCATGGCTGACCGTAAGGAAGGAGGATGCGCGTCTACGACTTTGCGGATGGCCTTCCCGACGGCACACCAGGGCCCGATGGTTTTTGGCAGGCTGCGTCTTTTCAATGAATGGATAGGGCTTCCGCCGCTGCTTCTGTCAACCCACCGCCTGTGCGCCGGGCTCTTGTCTTAGCCAGGAGAAAAGCAGTTCCCATTTTCGAAAGGGCCAACAGCCGATGGGGAAAGTCAAGGGGGCCCTGTCGGCCACGGTGGCCGCGCTCCTGGACCTTGGGTGGAAACTTCTTTCACCGATCTAGTGGCGGGACCCAGACGGAGTACAGTTCGACCTGGAAGAAGCTGACCCACAGCTGCTGTCATAATATGTGTTGTACGGATCCCTAGACCAACAGGCTTGAGAGCTAGCCGCGGCACATTTTAAAAAGGCAAAGGTCTCGAGCACGGCCCTGATCTTACAGTAAACAGGCAACGCATGACCGCCTTGAAACATGGAACGCAATGCGACACAGCTGGTCTGTTCGCAATGATTATGACAGGCGCCCTCTGGCCTGCGAGCCGGCGCTTTGGAGAAGAAGCGGCCAGGCCCCCTTATCCCTCCAGCAACGGCGGCCGCCGCTGCACAGGCGTCTGAGCAGGCCCCCATGGGGCCCCAGGCGCACGGTAGAGTCGACGGTCTGGATGAGGAAGAGTTTTTTGTTTGATTGGGTCAGGCAAGCCCAGGTGGATGACCAGGGACCTTGGGACTCCGCTCCTGACAGTTCCCCAGAGCTTCAGGAGGCCGCGGGTCTCTTCCCGCCGTGCAGGCCACCCTGGGCCACACCGAAGTGCCCCAGGTGTGGAGCTCCGCAGGAGACCCTTCCCCATCATATTTGGGAGTGCTTCGGGAACAAAGGCCTGGAGGGCCTGCACTTGGAGCTCTTGGAGAAGAAGAGTGGCCTTGTTTTTGGCCCATGGGTATAGTGCCATTGCTCTGGGTGCTGCCCCGCGCCTCGCGTCCGACCCAGGGCGCCAAGATCTCAGCTGGTGCCCTGGCAAGAGTTGCCGAGATTCGCCTCGCCAGCTCAATGACTGTTGTCACTGATGGTCCAGGTGGCAAGTACCGCGATGACTCCAGGCTCAGAAGATGTGGGAGGGGCTTTGTGGTGGTGGATGGGTGGGGCCTGCTTGGGTGGGGGCGCGGGCCTTGGGAGTACTGGAAGCTGACAGCTCCAATCTCAGAGTTGACAGCTGCCACAGAGGCGGTGAAAGCAACTAAAGTATATTTAGTTTTGGTGTTCTCTGCCCAGTCTGTGGTGGGCGGCATAAGAGCTGGCCCACATGGACGGCACAGCGCCAACCAGTTTTTGTGGAAGAGATTTTGGGCCGACCTTGGTGATAGGCCCATCGCGGCCCACAACTTCAAGAGTCACCTTTCGGCTGAAGAGGCCGAAGCGAACCGCGTGCCCCCCGCAGCTTTGATTCGCAAATCGTCTTGCAGATCAGGCAGCGGAGGAGGGCGCCCGTCAGGCCCAGCTTGCGCCCCAGGACATCGTCGCGATAGCGGCCATCGGCTTGCACGCGACAGCGGTGCGCAAGCACATGCTGGCGGTGGCCCTCGCGGTCACTAAACAGGCACCGTCTCTCTACGGCGCGAGCTCGCGGCAAAACCGCGCGCAAGAGGCCAAGGTTCGGGCTGGGGAGAGGCGGAGGTCGGCTCGGCTGAGGATAGTAGATTCGGCCCACTCGGTGAAGCGAGACACCCGGGGTCGAATGCAGTGTACGGTGTGTTTCACCAAGCCAGAACCAGGAGCGATATAGTCCTGGCTTTCCAGCCTGTGTATCGGGTATCCCGCCAATTTATTTGCATTGGAGCCATGCCGTGTGGAGCTTCGAAGGAGTCTTTTGGTGTCGGGCCTGTGGGGGATACGGCACCACTTCTTTCCAAAAGCTCGGTGTGCAGTGTCAGCCAGAGACCTTCACCAAAGGTGCCAGGCGTCTCATTCATTCCCTGCAACAGGAGAGGCTGCCAGTGGGCGCCAAGCAATGGGCTCAGCCAGACGACCCCAGACCCCGAAGGCCAATTGTTTTTGTTTAGTGGCCAGTGGGTCATAGCAGTCCCTGTCAGAGGATTTGGCCGCCAAGGTAGATAAGAGGTAAGAGGAGGAGGAGGAGGAGGAGGAGGAGGAGGAGGAGGAGGAGGAGGAGGAGGAGGAGGAGGAGGAGGAGGAAGAGGAGGAGGAGGAGGAGGAGGAGGAGGAGGAGGGAGGAGGAGGAGGAGGAGGAGGATCAGGATCAGGATCAGGATCAGGAGGGGGAGGAGGAGGAGGAGGAGGAGGAGGAGGAGGAGGAGGAGGAGGAGGAGAGAGGAGGAGGAGGAGGAAAAGGAGGAGGAGGAGGAGGACGAGGAGGAGGAGGAGGAGGAGGAGGAGGAGGAGAGAGAGGAGGAGGAGGAGGAGGCGGAGGAGGAGGAGGAGGAGGAGGGGAGGAGGATCGGTAGCAGCAGGGAGGAGACCTTGGAAGAGAGGGGAAGATGCGGAGGGGGAGAGCGGGGATGAGGAGGAGGAGCAGCACTCAAACCCCTCTTGGGCTGTCATGGGGCCATCTTGGAGGCCTCCGCTCTTGGGACGATGGTGGGGGCCTCTCGGCCCGTCTTGGGCCGACGGAAAGCCCAAAATGCGCCAACGCCAGAATCTTTTACACACCTGAGGAAAATCAATGATTTGTGCCTCTTCGGGCCTTCCTAGAGGATCTCTTGGAGGCCTCTTGGGCCGTATTGGCGGCCTCTTGGGGGCCTCTTGGGCCATCTTGAGGCCATCTTAGGCCGTCTTGAATGCATCTTGGCCGTCTTGGCGGCATCTTGGGGCCATCTTAGCCGTCTTGGAGGCCATCTTGGCCGTCTTGGATGCATCTTGGAGGCCATCTTCGCCGTCTTGGAGGCCTTCTTGGCCGTGTTGGAGGCATTTTGGAGGCCATGTTGGCCGTCTTGGAGACCATCTTCGGCGTCTTCGGGGCCATATTGGAGGCCTCTTGGGCTCTTCTTAGGGCCCTCTTGTAGGCCTCTTGGGCTGTCATGGGGCCGTCTTGGAGGCCTCCGCTCATGGGACGATGTTGGGGGCCTCTTGGCCCGTCTTGGGCCGACGGAAAGCCCAAAATGCGCCAACGCCAAAATCCTTTAAACATCTGAGGGAAATCAATGATTTGTGCCTCTTCGGGCCTTCCTAGAGGATCTCTTGGAGGCCTCTTGGGCCGTATTGGCGGCCTCTTGGGGGCCTCTTGGGCCATTTTGAGGCCATCTTAGGCCGTCTTGAGTGCATCTTAGCCGTCTTGGCGGCATCTTGGGGCCATCTTAGCCGTCTTGGAGGCCATCTTGGCCGTCTTGGATGCATCTTGGAGGCCATCTTGGGCCGTCTTGGAGCTGTGTGGGCCAGGAAAACCGTCTGCAACCACCTCTTGTTGGGCTTTCCGGGCCTTTCCGGGACCCTGGCGGGCTGGGCTGGAGCCCCTGGGAGAGTTCTTTTGGAAAAAACCAAAACCAAAAGCGACAGGGTTCAGCACGCCAGGCACCCCTGTGATGAATCAACAGGTAGCGGCGGATCCTGGAGTCCTTTGGCCCATTCCGCCACGGTGTCTCTCTTGCGTATGTGTTGGGGTGTCGTGGGGATCCTCTCGGGGGCCTCTTGGAGGCGGTATCGGCGCCTCTTGGGGGCCTTTTGGGGCCTCGTGGGGTATCTTGTAGGTATCTTGGAGGCCTCTTTCGCGCGTCTTGGGCGCCTCTTGGGGCCTCTTGGGGCCTCCTGGGGGCTTTTCGGGGCTTCTCGGAACGCTTCTTGGGCCATCTTGGAGCCCTCTCGGGGGGCCCTCTTGGAGGCGTCTTGGGCTGTCTTGGGACGGTCTTGGGAGCTTGAGCCATCGTGGAGCGTCGGAAAGCCGAAAGTGCGAGTACCCCAAACTCTTTCAAAAACCTGTCTGTACAGTCGACGATGTTGGCTGTTGGCCTCTTGGGGCTCTCTCGGGAGGCCTCTTGTACCGCTCTTGGGACCTCTTGAGACCCTCTTGGGCCGTCTTGGAACCATCTTCGGGCGCCTTGGAGCACTCGTGGCCTCGGCAATGCGAATGCGGTGCAATTTGCGAGGGTTTATGGCTACGTGGACGCGAACATTGAACAAGTTATTGAACAAGTTACGAAGGTTTGTTGCTTCGGGGATAAGAATTTGCATTTTGCGAGGGTGTGTGGCCTAGGGGACGCGAACATCGTGTAATTTACCAGGGATCCGAGCTTCGGGGACGCGGTATTTAGCGATTTGCAAGAGTTTGTGGCCTCGGGGACGCGACTATTGTATCATTTTCTCAGGATTCTGGCTTCGGGGACGCGACCATCGGTAACTTGAAGGGTTTGTTGCTTCGGGGACGCAAAACTTGAATCATTTACCAGGGTTTGTTGCCTCGGGGGCGCAAGACTTGTATACTGTTCAAGGGTTCGTGGCCTCAGGGACGCGACCATTGTGTAATTTACGAAGGTTTGTTGCCTCGGGGACGCAACAATTGTATACTTTGCGAGGGTTACTGGTCTCGGGAACGTGAATATTGTGTAATTTAGAAGGGATCGTGTCCTCGGGGGCGCAAATGTGGAATAATGTGCGCGGGATCGTTGTCCCGGAGGCGCGAATGTGGGGGATCGTGGTCTCGAGGGGGCGATTATGGCAATTTTGCAACAAGGGTCGTTCCTTCGGGGACGCGAATTTGCTGCAATTTGCGAAGGGGTTTTGCCCTTGGGGACGGGAACGGGATCGTGGTTTCGGGGGCGCGGATTTGGCGGGGGCGCGAATGTGGAGCGAAAGAGTCGTAATTTTCACGGGATCGTGGCTTCGGTGCAATTTGCGAAGGATCGTGGCCTCGGGGGGTCAGCTCTGGTATGATTTGAGGGGGATCGTGGCCCCAGAGGGGCGAATGTGGCGTAATTTGCGGAGGATCGTGATTTCGAGGGCGCGAATGTGGCGAATGTTGCAATTTTGTTAAAAGGATCGTTGCTTCGGGGACGCGAATGTGGTGCAATTTGCGAGGGATCGTGGCCTCGGGGACGCGAATTCAGTGTAATTTGCAAAAGTGATCTTCGTGGTTTCGGGGGCGCGAACTTGGAGTAATTTGCAAAAGATCGTGGCCTCGGGGGCGCGAGTGTGGCGCAATGTGCAAGGGATCGTGGCCACAGAGGCGCGAACGTGGTGTAATTTTCAAGAGATCGTGGCCTCAGGGGTGCGAATATGGTATGTTTTGCAAGGGATCGTGGCCTCGGGGGCGCGAATGTGGTGCAGTTTACGAGAGATCGTGGCCTCGGGGCCGCGAGTACAATGTAATGTTGTTGTATTTTTTTCTTTCGCGCCCCACGGCCCAGCAGGAATTCAGATAACGCGATTCGGGGGTGGTAACTGGGCCCTTTTCGGCTCCCCCCTTCGCGCGGACCTTAACAATTTACAGTAGGAAGCAGGAAGCAGGACGCAGGACTGTAACATAGGTGGTGCGGGGAGCAGCAAGCGTAATCCTCGCAGCTTGATGGCCCCACAAGGGGGCCAGCGGATATACACATGTATACATACATATACATGTATATGTATATGTGTATTTATACATATACAGGTATATGTATATGTACATATACATGTATATGTATATATTTGTATATAGATATGAATATGTATATGTTTATATATGTATATGTTTATATATGTATATGTATATGTATCTGTATGTGTATGTGTATGTGTATGTGTATGTGTATGTGTATGTGTATGTGTATGTGTGTGTATGTGCATGTGTATATGTATGTGTGTGTGTGTGTGTGTGTGCGTGCGTGTGTGTGTGTGTGGGGGGGAAACATGGGAAGTGGATGGGGAGACGAAAATCCATCCAGCAAGTTGAACATGTGGGGAATCCTGGGATTTGTGTACATGTATCTGTGTGCCCCTGGGCCCCTCCCACAGTTGAGGGAGGCAGGGCGAGGAGCGGCCGCCGGAGCAGCCGCAGGAGGAGGCGGGGCGCGCGCGCGTGCTCGGAGGACCTACGACGTCGCGATGGAGCCGCCCGAGCGAGGGAGCGCATTCGTTCAGTCCGCGCGCGGCCGAGGCGCTGGGGCGGCCGGGGAGCGGGAGTGAAGAAGAGGCGAAGGGATCGGATGATGTGGAGGAGGAGGAGGAGGAGGAGGAGGAGGATGAGGAGGAGGAGGAGGAGGAGGAGGAGGAGGAAGAGGAGGAGGAGGAGGAGGAGGAGGAGGAGGAGGAGGAGGAGGGCGGAGGAGGCGGTGGAGGAAGAGCTGGAGGAGGAGGAGGAGGACGAGGAGGAGAGAGGAGGAGGAGGAGGAGGAGGAGGAGGAGGAGGAGGATGGGAGGAGGAGGCGGAGGAGGCGGAGGAGAGCTGGAGGAGGAGGAGGAGGACGGAGAGGAGGAGGAAGAGCTGGAGATGGAGGAGGAGGAGGAGGAGGAGGAGGAGGAGGAGAAGGAGGAGGAGAAGGACGAAGAGGAGCTTGAGGAAGAGCAAGGGGTAGGCAGAGGAAGGGGGGAGACGATAATGGAGGACGGTGAGGAGGGAGGAGAAGAGAGGAGGACGTTTGAGTTTTTGAGCTGTGATGTTTTGTTGCCTTCAATTTTTGACTGGGCGCAGGCGCCGGCGGGGCTGATCAGCTTGTGGCCGCATCGATGTTGATGTGTAGAATTCTGAGCTCCTGTGTGAGGGATGCGGGTGCAGAACTGCTTGTCTGAAGGTTGCCCGCCTTCCCCAATCTTGGATTCAACTGGCACTGATGTGGGACGCAGCCCACGTTATATACTTCGCAAGCGCACAAGACAGGAATCACGGTTACACATCAGTGAGTTGCTGCTCGCCGATGAAACGTCAATCGTTCGTGTTTCCAGCGAGTGTATCTACGACTCGGTTGACAACCCGCGTCGTTTGTCTGCGGCTTGGCTATGGGCTATGATGGCTGGGGATATCACTACTTGATAGAAGCTGTTGACATCCCGAGACACTGCCAAACGAAGATGCAACGTCGTCTTGGTCAGCCTTTTTTTTGGAACCAAGCATAGCCTTCCACGGGGGTGAACATAGCCAGTGGCAGGAGCAGCGCTGAACTGAGCCGCAGAATGGTCACGGCTCGGTAGCGTATTGGAGTGCTGCAGGGCTTGGAAGAATTCACGTGTCAGCTGGGCCCAGACATGTCGGCTTTTTGAGGCATGTCCGAGCGAAGAGGAGTATGCTCGTGCACCAGCGGCGTCCAATCCCATCATGGGCCGAGGAGGAGTGAACACGCCTCCCTGGCCAAGACAGCAGTGCGTGTGCACCACTCGGTATCTCAGGCGTCACCGAGTCCAGTTGGAGCGAGTCCAGTTGGAGCCATGGAACTCGAATCTGGAGGGCCTCCAGTTGGACTTGGCGTCTTCTGGGGTGACGCAATGCCCAGTTGGAGCAAGTCCAGCTGGAGCCGAGGCGCTCTTACCTGGCGGGGCTCCAGCTGGACTTCGTCTTCTCTCCCCCGAGTGCCGCGGCGCGGAATTTGCGTATTGCCTTGTATGACTTCATGTGGGCGCGCGGTCCACACTGGCTTTTCCAGAACCGCTGCCATCGAACGTTCGAGGGCGCACCGCACTCGTTGATAAGCTCGGAGCGCAGCTGTCCGGAATGCATGCCGCCGTCACTCTGTGAGGTCCACGCTTCCCTGGCGGCAGCGCCTGCTGACTGAGGGAGGTCGCTGTGCTGCTGCACGGCAGCGCAGTCTGGAAGTCCTCGGGCTCCCCGGACGCGCGCTCCTTTGCACGCCTCCCCGGCGCACGGAGGCCCTGCGGACCCACGGGACGCGCGGAAGCGTGTTGCGTAAGCGACCTGGCATGCTGGGCGGCAGACGGGCAGCAATCCTTGCAGGTGTAGCGACGGGAAGAGCTCGATGCACTGCGCTCAGTGGTTATCTGAAGAAGGCAACACGCCACAAGCATACACCTTAGGCGATGCTTAAGAAAACTTAAATTTTCGGCCAGGGTCTCGATTATCCTTAACGTTTCAATGTAAATCCTAAGATTTTAATGGAAATGTTGGGTTTTTTATTCAAGTTCTGAGACTCTGAATTTCTTAACCCATGATTTCTTAAGCATTTCGCAGGGTGTAGACTTCTCGCGCTCTGCGCGGGTCCAAGAGATCCGCGCGGAGCGCCAACACATCATGTTTACGCCGCTTTTTCTTCCTCGATGCACTGCGCTCAGAGGTCAAGCAGTTCAGCTCTCCATCGTAATTCGCTTCGCGGTTCCTGCTGCCCACGCATCCGTGACGTGCGCTGTGTTTTTTCTTATTTTACGAGCGAGCGGGCAAGGTCCCACACCGCTGTGATCTTTGTTCACGACGGCGTTGCTTGTAGTCCCAGTCGCATCCCTGGGGATTGTCTGTCCTCCCGGTTTGTTTGTGACAGCCCTGGACCCCGAAACGGAACCCCAGGGGCCAAGACATTGGCAAACCCCGCCGTCCAGCGATTTCTTTATTGTGGGGGCGGGTGTGGTCAGTCCAGACGCTTGGCGTTCACCGCCCGCCCTTTCTAATTCCCACCGGACGAGCTGTGCATAGCCCCAAGACTTGCTGGATACGTGCCAACGAAGTCCGAGATGGCCCGCAGGAGATGCAGAAGGGTCCGAAGACGAGTCAAATGGCTTCGACGAGACGGCCCAAGAGGCCCCCCAAGTGCGTCAAACAAGTCGGTGGCCACATGTGAACCTCCCCCCACCCCCTACGATTTCTAAGGCGGGGGGTGGGGGGTTCCTTTCGGAAGGGTTTTTTGGGATATGTGGAATTTCGTCTCGTCTTGAGCTCCGTCTTGGAGCCGTCTTGGGCCCTAATACTTGGAGGGGCTGCAGCCAGAAAGAATGGCGGAGCCTCCTGGGGGGAGACAAGAACCGACATTTAAGCCATAGGTCTGAGAGGAGCTCTCGAAGTCAAGTTCCATGCCCCTCAGCCTGGTCGGCTGGCGGACCTTACATGCTTGCACCATTCTGTCGACCCCAAGGGAATTCACGGGAGATCAGGTGGAGGACGACGGGAAGGGGGAGGAGAAGGAGGACGAGCAGGAGGAGGGAGGACGGGGAAGGAGGTGAAGGAGGGGGCAGCACGAAGCTTCATTTTGGAGGGGGAGGAGGCGGGGAAGGACAAGCAGGAGGAGAAAGCTGAGGACGGGGCGGACGGATTGTAGGAGGAGTGGGAGTAGGAAACTAGTCGTGGTTCTGGAATATGGGGGTTGCCCAGGCATCCGACGCCATGCTGTTCTTCACAGCGTGGCTCCCCAGCGGTCTGGACCCCTTCCCAGTGATCGGCTTCTCATCCCTTCCTCCTCCTCCTCCTCCTCCTCCCCCTCCTCCTCCTCCTCCTCTTCCTCCTCCTCCTCCTCCTCCTCCTCCTCCTCCTCCTCCTCCCAGTCTTTTCATCCCCTCCTTCCCTCCTCCTTCTCCTCCTCCTCCTCCTCCTCCTCCTCCTCCTCCTCCTCCTACTGTCGGTCTTTCACAGTCCCAGGGGCCCCGCCAGGGCCAACTGTCAAACGACGCCCATGCTGATGTTGTCCAGTGCTGCTGGTCCTCTGCATCCACGGGTGGACAGCTGTCGGCCAGCGCCCGTGCCGATTGTTCCACGGCGCGAGGATGTCAGGGAAGGTGGGTGAGGATGGTGAATCTGGGGTGACTTCCAGCGCGGAGCGGTCGAGAAGGAGCCCCACAAGGCCCTCAGGGTCTGACGACGCGTGTCTAGTCGTCTTGTGGGGCGCAAGGCCAGACAAACCAGGAGGGAACGACGCAGTTCGATCTACATCCGGATGGATCGAGGTACAGTCAAGGCGCTGAGATGAGGACCGATCTGGGCTCATCAGGGGCTTTGGTTTTCGGTCCGTTCCCCAGATCTAGTTCGAGGAACCTCTTCGTGGCCGAGTCTCGCCGTGGCCACAAAAGCCCCTTCGTTCCGTACTCGCGTTCCTAGTGGTAGCATACTCGCTGTGACGCCAAAGGTAGACAAACAGGCGTGAGTACATCTCGGAGGCTCCAGCGCGAGTCGAGTGTCAGCAGAGGCCGCTGAGATCTTTACGAAGAGGGGGAACATGTGTGGAGGGTCCAGGCATCCCGAGTTGAGCCAGAGGGGGTCGGAGCATCGCGCCCCCTCGCCGATGAATTGGCGATGCGGCGCGATCAGGAGCCCGATGTGCTCCGTCGCGATGTCGCCGATGCATCAGGGAGGAGGAGGAGGAGGAGGAGGAGGAGGAGGAGGAGGAGGAGGAGGAGGAGGAGGAGGAGAAGGAGGAGGAGGAGGAGGAGGAGGAGGAGGAGGAGGAGGAGGAGGAGGAGGAGGGAGGAGGAGGAGGCGGAGGAGGCGGAGGAGGAGGAGGAGGAGGAGGAGGAGGAGGAGGAGGAGGAGGAGGAGGAGGAAGAAGAAGAAGAATAATAAGAATAAGAAGAATAATAATAAGAATAATAATAATAAGAATAATAAGAAGAATAATAATATTAAGAATACTAAGAAGAATAATCATAAGAATAATAAGAAGACTCATAAGCAGAATAAGCATAATAAGAAGCATAAGAAGAATAATACGAACAAGACGAAGAAGAATAAAAATAATAATACTAATAATAAGAAGAATAATAATAATGATAATAATACGAAGAAGAATAATAAGAATAATAAGAAGAATAATAAGAAGAAGACGAATAAGAAGAATAATACTAAGAAGAAGAATAATAAGAATAATAAGAAGAATAATAATAATGCGAAGAATAATAAGAATAATAATAAGAATAAAAAGAAGAATAAACATAACAATAAGAAGAAAAGCACGAAGAAGAATAATAATAAGAATAATAAGAATAATAATAAGAATAAGAAGAATAATAATAATAATAAGAATAATAATAATACGAAGAAGAATAATAATAATACGAAGAAGAAGAAGAATAATAATAATAAGAAGAATAAGAAGAAGAAGAGGAGGAGGAGGAGGAGGAGGAGGAGTCCGCCTGATCCTGGGACCAGTTGCTCCTGCCCCGTTGGGAAGAAACGGGCTGCTTTTTGGGGGGGCCTGCGGCGTCGCGGCTTGTTTACAGCGTGGGTCCGCAGAGGCCTGGGCCCCTCCCTCTGGGCCAGGTCTTCCTCCCGAACCTCTTTTTGCCCGTCCCGCGGGGACCCGTGAGGGCCCCCAGATGCCGACAGTGGCCACACACTTTTTGTCGTGACCTCCTGGGGAGTTTGAAGTTGCAGTGACCACACCGTGTGGTGAGTCAGTGGGGATTGGGGGTGACCGCACGGTTTTGGGACTTTGCTCGTTCTCCGAGGATGTCTCGGGCGACCGGGGCCTTCGATGTCCCAGGCTGTGCGGTGTCGGAGTGGTCGGGGAGTTCTGGGGAGTCCGAGATGTCATCGCACGGTCTGTCACCGTACCGTCTTGGGACCACAACGACGTTTCGAGACGCGATAACATCAGGGTCTGACTTGGTTGCATCTCTTTAGAGGTTTGATTCAGTATCAGCACTGGTATATCCGTGGTCGAAAGCGGGCTTCATCGGGCCTCATCCGGCACAACGGGCCTTCAATCTATAGCTTTTGCTCGTTGTTGCGAAGGCCTCCCGCAAGTTGACTTTTAATCTCCAGCAGCGCAGCGAGCGGGCGGGGATTGAGCGACGAGGCCCATACATCCATTGCCCCTGGCCAGACCCCCCCTGGGCCCAAGAGCGGTGTGTGTGTGTGTGTGTGTGTGTGTGTGTGTGTGTGTGTCCGGCCGCGCTGCACTCTCCGGGCGCGTTCTGACCCCTGAGCCGCCCGCCCCGTTCCTATTTTCCTTCGGCCGCCTCCTCTCCTCGTCCTCGTCTTGCATGGTGGCACAATTCGCTCTAACGGCATCCCCGTTTAAGCCCCCCACCCTTTGCCTAGCCGCCGACGCAAGAAGTGTATGTGTGTGTGTGTGCCTCCCTGGCCACTGGCCACGCCAGGGAGGGCGTATGCACCGCTCCTGGGCCTAGGGTCGCGCCTGGCCATGGGCAGCGAGTTGACCCAGAGCTCCGATGGTCTGAATAGGGCCGAGGGTCAGAGAGCGTCTTCCTTTGCAGGACCACCAAAAAAGAGACGTCAAGGTGGTCAAACACCTCGCCGGTGAAGCCGACGAAGACCCGCAGCAGCCAACCATTGCGCTCGTGTCCAGAGTTTTTTGGCCTGCAGCTTGACCGAACAGGTTGGTTGCACCCCTTGACGTCCGTTTGGGGTGTTCTGCAGACCTGACCCCCCAGCCCTACGCAAATCGCCGATGCTTTTTTCTAGGGGAACGGAAAATGGCATGAATCGCAAACTAGAACATATACATTACCAGTGGCGGGTTGTTTTTTTCAATCCCACGACTTTTTAAGGGTCAGGGACGACGTCGGGGTGGTGTGGTGTATACTTTCCCCCCGTGTCCAAAGGGAAACAACGAAAAATCTATACACCAGGATCCCGAGTACACCAGAATCCGTGATGTTGTGCGAAAATCCGCGCAGGGTCGGGAAAAGCGTCGGTGTATAGAGTTTGTTTCCTTAAAAAACATAGAAACTCAGAGGTTCGCGCAGATTTCTTGGATCCGCGCTGGACTTCTCTCCCTGGCGCGCGGAGCGCGCCAGGGGCGGCGCCGGAGGCGCCGCCAGGGGGCCCCAGCGCCGATCCGAGAAATCCACGCGGACCTCCGAGTCTTTCTGCTTCTGCCAGTGTTCGTTACCCATCTTTTCAAACTGGGGCCCCCACAACTTCCCGAGGCCAGCTCCTCCGCCCGCGTCGTCCTGCGACGGCCCCCCCCTGGGCCCGGCGAGGGCCTCGAGGGGCCGATCACGGAGAGAGGCCGTGGTCTCGCTTGGTGACTGCGCTGGAGGTCGGGGGGAGCTCGTCGCCCGCGCGGAGGCGCGCGGCGGTCCGGCGGCCAGCGCATGTCCGACGGCGAGATGGTCCTCCAGTTCCTCAAGGGCGAGCGGCGGCGGGGCAGCTCGCTCGGGCGCAAGCGAGGCCCCTCCGGCCCGGCAAGCGCCCTCCCAAGATGGCTCGGGAGGTCCCGACGGCTCGGGGCTCAAGTCGGGCATGGTCCCTCTACAGGAGGAGTATTCAAAATATTGAGAAATGATCGGGGACGATGTTTCGTGCTCTTTTTGGCTACTTCTGAGCATTTTTCTGATTGTTTTTCGGCTTCTTCCAAAGCCCGGCTGTAGGAGGACATGCCCGACACAACTCCAGGCCTCGCAAACACACAGATCCGGGCGTTGCAATTGTGTTCGCAGCGGACGTCTTCGCCAGTCTTCGGGTCTGTGGACCATCGCAGATCGATCTGGCCAGCAGCAGATCTCCAGCCGTGATTTTTCGCAATGTTGCATTTTTTTCCCAACCATCCTGTGGTGTTGGGTCCTCGTTTTGAAGAGACGGTGCCCCGCGTTCCTCCTTCCTTCCTTTCTTCCTTCCCTCCTCCCCCTCCTCCTACTCCTCCTCCTCCTCCTCCTCCTCCTCCTCTTCTTCTTCCTCCCTCCTCCCTGCGTTTCACCCACCCAGTACAGCGTTTCGTGGCCCCACAGGGAGCTCCACCGAAGGCCCCAGTGGCAGGGTTCGCATGGCGGCCCCGCGCCATTTTGGCGCACCCCTCACACGGTTCGTGGCCCCATAGGGAGCTCCACCGAAGGCCCCAGTGGCAGGGTTCGCATGGCGGCCCCGCGTTTTGGCGCACCCCTCACACGGTTCGTGGCCCCATAGGGAGCTCCACCGAAGGCCCCAGTGGCAGGGTTCGCATGGCGGCCCCGCGCCATTTTGGCGCACCCCTCACACGGTTCGTGGCCCTATAGGGAGCTCCACCGAAGGCCCCAGTGGCAGGGTTCGCATGGCGGCCCCGCGTTTTGGCGCACCCCTCACATTGTTCGTGGCCGCATAGGGGGCTCCACCGAAGGCCCCAGTGGAAGGGTTCGCATGGCGGCCCCGCTTCATCTTGGCGCACCCCTCACACGGTTCGTGGCCCCATAGAGAGTCATCGAAGGCTTCAGTGGAAGGGTTCGCATGGCGGCCCCGCCCCATTTTGGCGCACCCCTCACATGGTTCGTGGCCCCATAGAGGGCTCCACCGAAGGCCCCAGTGGCAGGGTTCGCATGGTGGCCCCGCTTCATCTTGGCGCACCCCTCACACGGTTCGTGGCCCCATAGAGGGCTCCACGGAAGGCCCCAGAGGCAGGGTTCGCATGGCGGCTCCGCGCCATTTTGGCGCACCCCTCACACGGTTCGTGGCCCCATAGGGAGCTCCACCGAAGGCCCCAGTGGCAGGGTTCGCATGGCGGCCCCGCCCCATTTTGGCGCTCTTCTCACACGGTTCGTGGCCCCATAGGGAGCTCCACCGAAGGCCCCAGTGGCAGGGTTCGCATGGCGGCCCCGCCCCATTTTGGCGCACATTGTTCGTGGCCCCATAGGAAAGTCCCCTTGCTTCGTCTCACCTGCCTTGCGGTTCTCACACTTGCGTATGGATGGTCTTTCGCCAGGATGATTTGTTTTGGAACGTTGGATCTCAGGGAATGTTGTCCGAGTTAGATGGGGTCCGAGGATCGTGCCGCATCGCCGATGCAACGACGATGCGGCTGGATGCGGAGTCCGATTGTCGCCGAGCTGGCGTTGCCGATGCATTGCTGATGCATCGGTGATGCATCGGTGATGCATCGCCGTTGCTGCGCGATCCTCCGACCCCATCTATTCCGACCCCATCTGGGAGGCCTCTCAAGACGCCCCAAGAGGACCTCGAGAGGACCCCAAATGCTGCCTGAAGAGGCGCAACACTCTGACGGCCCTTGGATTTTCCATTAAATTTTGGGCTCTTGCCTTTTCTGGCCAAGATCGGCCGAAGACACTAGGGGCCTTTGAGATTACGAGAGGTGGATGGTTCGTGGTTCGGGATTCCTTCCATCGGCTGCGCATCGCAGTGAGCGCTCAGAGAGCGTTCCGAGTGTGCTTCGTCCCGAACGGCCGCTGGAGATCCGAGCTATGTTCCGAATAACAAGTGTGCCAAGAGGCAACGACATGGGGGCAGGAGGAGGAAAAAGGAGGACTGCTCTCACCAGATGCAACGTTGAGGGGTGATTTGCTCAGGGGGGAGATTCCGAACATGTTCGGAAGTTTTCGAGGCCTGGAGTGGTTTTCATCAGTTGATCCTCGTCCAGAGCGTTCAGGGGTACGGGGATCGTCCGGAACGGCTGCTCGGGAGATGAGTTATGACCCGAAAATTTCAGGGGCAACGATATGGAGGGTGTATTCAGGGGGAGCAGCGTCGACCCTCAATCGTCATTTCATCGCAGATAGGGGCTCGATAGCCCACCCCGCCCAGGAGCGTGCGGATTTGCCGTCGGGGGCTTATCGCCGATCTATCGCCGACGTATCGCATATTCAAGGTCGATCTTCCCCCTACCTCCCTATCGTTCCCTCTCAGAGGAGGACTTCAGGAGGGGAGAATATGCCCATGCCGCTAGACGCTTCCCTCAGTTTCGCCCTGGGGTCTCCTGGGGGGCCCTCGTCGCCACGGCTGAATTCGCTCCGACATTCTGCGAGCGCACTCTGGAAGAGATCATTCCCCCCTCTTTGGGGAAGGGAGGAGGAGAAGGAGGAGGAGGAGGTTGATGATGAGGAGGAGGAGGAGGATGCGGAGGTGGAGGAGGAGGATGAGGAGGCGGAGGAGGAGGAGGAGGAGTATCATGATTAGTTTCGGTTGTTCGATATGTTTTTGGTCTCCCGGGCGTCGCCACGGCCAGATTTGCTTCCGAATTCCTGACGCTTCGCGCATCACAACCAGCCTACCCAGAAACGATGCCTATGAGGGCGGCTTCTCTTGGATGAAGAGGTGAAAGGAGGAGGAGGAAGAAAAGGAGGAGGAGGGGGAGGAGGAGGGGGAGGAGGAGGGAGAGTGGAAGACGAGGAGGAGGGGGAGGAGCAAGAGGGAAGATCCCAGCCGATCGATCGACCACCGTAAACAGGAGGAAGAGGACCAGGAGGAGGACGATGAGGAGTAGGAGTAGGAGTAGGACTAGGAGTAGGCGTAGGAGTAGTAGTAGTAGTAGTAGTAGTAGTAGTAGTAATAATAGTAGTAATAGTAGTAGTAGTAGTAGTAGTAGTAGTAGTAGTAGTAGTAGTAGTTAGTAGTAGTAGTAGTAGTAGTAGTAGTCGTAGTCGTAGTAGTAGTAGTAGTAGTAGTAGTAGTAGTAGTAGTAGTAGTAGTAGTAGTAGTAGTAGTAGTAGTAGTAGTAGTAGTAGTAGTAGTAGTAGTAGTAGTAGTAGTAGTAGTAGTAGTAGTAGTAGTAGTAGTAGTAGTAGTAGTAGTAGTAGTAGTAGTAGTAGTAGTAGTAGTAGTAGTCGTAGCAGCAGTAGTGGTAGAAGTAGTAGTAGTAGTAGTAGTAGTAGTAGTAGTAGTAGTAGTAAAGGCTACCTGTGCACTCTGCCACCTTGGCTCGCCATCTGGCTTGCCATCTCGGCCTCCTCACGTTCACTTGCGCTCGTTGGCCTCGCTGGCGGTGCTGGGGCAGCCCCGTGTACTGCAGCGTCGCCGTCGGGCGCCTGGCCATTTTGGCATGCCATCCTGGCCTCATCTCGCGCCTTCTTGCGCTTGTAGGCTTGGGTGGCGGTACTGGGGTCGCCCCGTGTGCTGCTATGCTGCCGCCTGCGCTTTACTTTTTGCTGTAGGGATCAGCTGCCCTCGGCCAGGCGCCAGTTGCTGCGTGCACGTCAGACCCGCCCTTGGCTTGCCACCCAGGCCTAGCCTCGCGTCTTCCCGCGCTAGTCGGCCTGGGTGGCGGTACTGGGGTCGCCCCGTGTGCTGCTGTGC
>CAUYUJ010015388.1:66324-141324 GCA_963575745.1 Prorocentrum cordatum | reverse complement strand
TCGGAAATCTTGTTATTTGTGTGTATTTATTTGTGTGTCCCTGGGCCCCTTTATATTCCCGGCTCCTCTGCCCGCTTGCTGTGCGCGCGGGCCAGAGGGCCTCCAGAGGTCCCTTGGAGGGGTGTGTCCGCGGAGCCCCCCCGCCCCCCCCCGGGAGGCCCAGAGCAGAGAGCCCCGAGATGCGCCCAGAGCCTCGGCCCCTGGAGGAAGGGCAAAGGAGACGGTCGGGAGGGGGATCGAGCGCTGCGGCCACGATGGCCCAGGGTTGTCTTTTACGCAAACAGGGGGGAGGGGGAGGGCTGGAAGTTGTGGATCTTGTGTGCCAGGTGCCCGTGCGAAGCCCGAGCAGCGGGCGTTTCTGCGGTCGGGTAAGTTGCCCTTGCCGTAGGGCACCGCCATCCTTTAGCCTTGGTCCCTCGCTTGGGTGTCGGCTTGGTTGCAGCCAGCGTTCAGCTCTTTCGATTAACAGTAGGAGTGTTCACCAGCGTGGGCCCCAAATTGTTTCTAGCAGTCTGGGTTGTGCAATATGTGTGTTGCAATGTATGTGGTGCGAGCTGTTTGCGGCAAGATCTGTCGTGTAGCCTATGCGGTGCAATATATGTGTATGCGTACATCTACATGTATATATTTATGTATGTACTATGTATGTATGTATAAGTATCTATATCAATCTATGTACGTATGTATTGTGCACCCTGTGTGGTTCAGTATATGTTGTGCAATACATGTGGGGGCGAGCAATGCGGCTAACTATTTGTTATGCAAGCTAGGTGATGCAGTCTAATTGGTACAATATAGGTGGTGCAACTGATTTTAACAAACGAGCTGACACATCCCGTGCTCTCACAAACACCCCATCCACGCACCCGTAACTTGGGTTGCACAACCGATAAGGTGGCGATTGCGATGCATGCTCGGCGTTGGCTGGTGCGTTTCTGCGGCCGCGCCAACCCAAGGACGCGAGCTCAGCGGCCGGCTGGTTTGGCGCGACCGACGCGGCCGCGGTGGCGCTGATCGTTGGGCACATACCAGCGGGGTCTTCTTTGCGAGTCGAGGACTTGGGCGGGCGCGGTATCATGGCAACGTCGACAACGACAGACGTTGCGGGCGAGTCTCCAACGATTTCGACGACGACGACAACACCGACGACGACGACGCCGACGCTGACGACGACGACGACGACGATGACAACGCCGACGACGACGACGACGCCGACGCTGACGACGACGACGCCGACGACGACGACGACGGTGACGACGACGGCGACGACGAAGACGACGACGACGACAACGACGAGGGAGGAGGGAAGACGACGACGACGGCGACGACGGCGACGACGGCGACGAAATAGGAGGGACAACGACGAAACGCCGACGAAGACGACGAGGGAGTAAGGACGACCACGGCGACAACGACGACGGAAACGACGACGACGCCAAGACGACGACGACGATGAGGAAAGGCAGAGGACGACGACGGCGACGACGACGACGAGGGAGGAGGGAGGACGGCGACGACGACAACGACGACGACGACGACGCAAGAGCGCGCGCGCATGCTTTTGTTGAAACTTCGTGTTGCGAAACCTTGTGTTCCGTATGGGTTTTTTTGGACACACGATTATGCAATCCTTTCGAAACCCATGGTTTCTGAAGGATTTTGGCATGCGCGCGCGACGGCGCGCGCGTCTGCACTTCGTTTTGTTTTGCACAGGATTCTCGCGACGGCACGCGCGCAAGGGCGTTCGCAAGATTTCGACATGTGCGCAATCGAAGCCTTATTTCTATATATCTCTATATAGACACAATTAAAAACACACAATCTGGCAAAACCTATGGTTTCCATAATATTCCGCAAAAGCGCGCGTAAGCTTTTTCAGAAAATCAATGTTGCGAAACCCGGGGTTTTTGTATGTTTTTGGGCACGATTTTGGAATCATCCCGAAACCGAAGGTTTTTGAAGTATTTCGGCATGCGCGCGCGACGACGCGCGCGTGTGTGCATTTTTTTGCCACATGCTGTTTTAAGACTTGTGATTTTTGATAAAACGAGTGTGCGCGCATAGTATATTTTGCAAAAGGTGGCGGTTGGGGGTGATACCAGTTTGGTTGGGATAATACGAGTTCATATTTCGGATGGACGATTTGGGCAGAATCGTATGTAAATTGCAATACGAAAAGGTAGCCCGTTAACTCCGGGGGGGGGTGGCGTTCATTCTTCTTGTAGAACGGAGAATCTTTTTTCACCCATCAGTTGACACATCCCATGCTTTATCAACCATCCCACCCACCACCCGCAACTTGGTTTGCAAACAACCAATGCGGTGGCCCTTGCGATGCATGCTTGGCGTTGGCTGGTGCATCTCTGCGGCCGCGCCACGCCAACCCTAGCACGCGTGCGCACCGGTCAGCTAGTTTGGCGCCGCCGACGCGTCCGCGGTGGCGCTGACCGCTGGGCGCCTCCCAGTGCGGACTTCTTTGCGAGTCGGCGACTTGGGCGGGCGCGGTACCATGGCAACGCCGACTACGGTAAACGCGATGATGATAATGGCGATGCTGGTGACGATGTTCGCACCGACAAAAGGCCTGGCCAGTGCGGTCGCCGATGCTGATCGCGTCGGCGACGATGACGGCGTCCTCGCGTCGGTGATGAAGGTTTTGGAAAGAGTTCGACATGCGCGCGTGGCCGGCGCGCGAGAGTGGCCTGCATGTTTATATTTGACACATATCGTGTCCCCCCCAGCACGCGCGCAAGGGCGCGCGAATGATGTCGGCATGCGGCGCCAGGGGCCCGTTTGCGGAATTTCATGACGATGTTGAAAAACCTAGGGTTTTCTCAAGAATTCGCTAGAGCGCGCGCAAGCTGTTTTGAAAAACGGACGTTGCGAAACTTTTTGTTTTTGAGTGGGTTGTTGGGATTCGGTTTTGAAGTCTCTACGAAACAGAAGGTTTTCGAAGGACTTCGGCATGCGCGCGCGACGACGCTCGCGTGTGCATGTCGTCACATGTTTTACCAAAAGGGTTCTCGCGACGGCACGCGCGCAAATGCGTTCGAACGATTTCGTCATGCGCGCGCGAAGCCCGCTTTGGTAGTAGTTTCCGAAATTGTTGAACACCGATGGTTTTCTTGCGAATTCGCAAGAGCGCGAGCGCACGCTTTTCCTTGTTGTTGTGAACATCCGTGTTGCGAAGCCATGTGTTTTGGGGGACATTCGGCTTTGAAACATTTCCGACGTTGAAGGTTTTCGAAGGACCTCAGCATGCGCGCGACGACGTGCGCTTGTACACTTCGTTTCGTTTTTAGCAGCGGGTTTTTGAAAACGAATGACGTTTGAAAAACGAATGTGCGAGCATAGTTTTTTTGCAGAGGATGGCGGGGGGTCGATACCGGCTGGGCTGGGATGATACAAATTCGTATTTTGGATGGACGATGGGGCAGAATCATATGTAAGTTGCAATGCGGAAAAAAATGGATCGATAAACTTTGGTGGTGGTGGTGGTGGACCCGAATTTACTAAGGAAGGGCAATTTATGTTGTGTGCTCTATGTGGTGCGGTATATCTGGTGCAACGTGTGCGGTGCAATCTATGTGCGCTCAATGTGGTGCAATATATGTTGTGCTAACCACGTGGTGGCGACAACGACGACAACACGACAACGACGAGAACGACGAGGGAGGAGGGAGGACGGCGACGACGCGAACGACGAAAAAGGAGGAAGGACGGCGACGCCGACGACGACAAGGACGAGGGAGGAGGGAAGACGACGACGACAACGACGACGACGACGACGACGACGGCGACGAAATAGGAGGGACGACGACGAGACGCCGACGGCGGACGACGACGACGACGAGGGAGGAGGAGGAAGGACGACCACGGCGACAACGACGACGGAAGCGACCACGACGCCAAAGAAGACGACGACGACGAACACGAGGAAAGACAAATGACGACGTAGGCGACGACGACGACGCGGGAAGAGGGAGGACGCCGACGACGACGACGACGACGACGACGCAAGAGCGCGCGCGCGCACGCTTTTGTTGAAAATCCGTGTTGCGGAGCCTTTTGTTTTTGTATGTTTTTTGGACACACGATTTTGAAATCCTTCCGAAACCGATGGGTTTTGAATGTTTTCGGCATGCGCGCGCGACGGCGCGCGCGTCTGCACTTCGTTTTGTTTTGCGCAGGATTCTCGCGACGGCACGCGCGCAAGGGCGTTCGAAAGATTTCGACATGCGCGCGCGCAAAGCCCGTTCAATAACATGTTGTGAAAATCTTGAAAACCTATGGTTTTCTTAAGATTTCGCAAGAGCTCGCGCGGAAGGCAATCAGTGTTGCGAAACCTGTGTTTTTTGTTTGTGTTTTGGAAACTCGATTGCGAAATCCTTCCGGCACCGAGGGTTTTTGAAGGATTTCGGCATGCGCGCGCGACGACGCGCGCGTGCGCACTTCGTCCCGTTTTTTGCAAGGGATTCGTGAACAAGTGTTATGCTAGAACAGAAAATGTCACCGCATGCTGTTTTTTTTTTGTCAAGGGAACCTCAGAGGGGGGAACCCGGCCGGCCTGGGTCATTGCGATTTCATATTTAGGATGGACATGTGGTCATAATCATATATGATTTACATACCCGAAGGGGGGCCGATAACGCTGGGGGGGGGTAGAGTTTATTTTCATTTTAGATTGGAGAATCTATGCGGTGCAATCTTTGTTGTGCAATCTATCCAGTGGAAGGACGTTATGCAATCTAGGGCGGCGACAAGGGGGCGATTGTGCTTCGACGGCGGCAACATAGCCGCCAGACCGACAGACAGGCCCAGACGACGGGCGGCGACAAAGCGGCGACGAGGCGGCGACCGGGCCAGCGACGGCGACAACATAGCCGCCAGACCGACAGACAGGCCCAGACGACAGGCGGCGACGAGGCGGCTACGGGGCGGCTACGGCCGCAACATAGCAACCAAACCAGCAGACAGGCCCAGTTCCTTAGAGGAGAAGTAAGACCCCCTAAGTGCAAACATTGTTTGGGGAACCCTAAACACTACTTGCACTTAATGGTTCCATCTTCTGGAAGAAGGAACTGGGGCTGCGGGCCAGTCTGGCGGATACGTGGTCGCCGTCGCCGCCCCGTCGCCGCCCATCGTCTTGGCCAGTTTGTCGGTCCGGCAGATATGTTGTCGTAGTCGCCGCCCCGTCGCTGCCTCATTGCCGCCCGTCGTCTGGGTCTGAAGGTCGGTCTGTCGGCTATATTTCCGCCGTCGCCATCCCGTCGCCGCCTTGTCGCTGCCCGTCGCCGCACAAAGGACTGCACCGTATAGACTGCAACACATGGGTTGCACCACACAGATTGCACAAAATATAGACTGCAGTCATATGTTGCACAACGTAGATTGTACCATATGGGTTATTGCACCACGTATACTGTACATCCTGTATTGTTGCGCGCAGATTGTACCACATAGGGTGCACAACATCAATTGCACCACGTAGACTGCACACCATAGGTTGATAGGCACACACACACACTGGTTGGGGTCCACCCTTGCTACATACTAACATTGGTTCTCATTCTCTGATCGGCCTCTCTCGATGTTTATTAGTTCTTGTGTGTTTGAAGACCGCTGCCTGCTGCAGGTGAAACGGGCTTCCTCCCCTCCCTATAGGGAAGCGCAGACATGGATCAGGGCGTGTGGATCGGCGACGGCTCCCGCTTCCGTCCAGTATCGGCGCGCTTCGTCGCCAGATCGGGCGGCATTGGCCGCACGTTTCGGGGGCACCTTCCCCGATCCGTCTATCTGGCGCCCGCGCGCCAGCCCTCCCCTCCCCTTCCGAGGCAGGAATTTATACATGCCCGCCGCCTGGAAGATCAATTGTCGGGGACCTCGGCAGGCGGTGGACATATTCGGGCCTCTGGGGGTCAACACATATCCATATCCGCCGCCTGCTGGGGCACCTAGGATGCCGGTTCTCAGGCGGTTGATATGGATAGATCCCCGCTTCGCACCCCTCCCCGCCGCCGTGCCGCGTGACGATTCACTGTGCAGTCAGGACGCCGAGACAAGGAGCAACTCGGGCTCGGGAGGGGGCTCTCGCTGCTCCTCCGGTGTTTCCATGGCTGCTCCTCTGGCGCTCCTCCTGCTTCCGAGCGCTTCTGCGGCCGACGAGGGGCTTCGATCATCCTCGTCTGGCGTTCCTCATCGTAGCAGCTCGACTGTTTGATGCCCTTCGCGCCTCTCCGCGCGCGCCGCGCGCTGCGGACCCAGACGCCCGACGTCCTGACCTTTGTCCCCCAGCGTGGGTCACCAGAGGTCTGGACCTCTTCCTGGGAACTGGCTTTTCATCCCGAGCCGTGGACTTTAGATCTCAGACGGGACTTTATAACAACTGTTGTTCACCCCTCTTTCCCCATGTCCCTCTTTTCCTTGTACGCGCTGAGTAGCTCAACCAATTTGCATTTCATTTACAACACCGCCTCTAAAGCGTATCCCGTTTGTATGTATGTATATATATATATACAGATCGATAGGTATATATGTATACGTACATGTATATGCATGTGTATATGTATGCATGCATCTATGTATGCATGTAGGTATTTCCGTCTGGCAGTGTGAATGCATGTCTGTATGTATGTGTGTATGTATGCATGTATGCATGCATGCATGAATGTATGTAGGTATGCATGCATGCATGCATGTGTGCATACGTATATGTTTATACACATACAAATATGTATACTTGCCTGTACTTCCGTATGCATGTATGCGTTCATGCAAGCATTCATGTATGTTTGCATGTATGCCTGCCTGTATGCATGTATGTATGTATATACGTATGTACGAATGCAGGTATGTATGTGCAGGTATGTGTGTGTATATGTATGTATGTATGTATGTATGTATGTATGCATGCATGCATGCATGTATGTATGTATGTATGTATGTATGTATGTATGTATGTATGTATGTATGTATGTATGTGTGTATGCATGTATGCATATGTCCATGCATGCATGCATTCATGCATGAATGCATGCAATCATGCATGCATGCATGTACGTATGTATGTCTGTCTGTATGTATGCGTGTGTGCATGCATGGGCTCATGTATATGTGTGTATATATATATATGTCCATGTATACATAGTTGTATGTAGGTGTGTCTGACTGTATGTATGTGTACATTCATGCATGCATGCATGCATGTACGTATATGCACCATATCTAGAAACACACACACATATATATATATATGTATATATATGTATGCATGCATACACAGAGGGTAACCAGAGGTCTGGACAAAGGTCAGGACTTCTCCTCCTCCTCCTCCTCCTCCTCCTCCTCCTCCCCCTCCTCCCCCTTCTCCTCCTCCTCCCCGTCTTCCTCCTGTCCTGAGGTCTGGACCTCCTCCTGGGGACTGGCTTTTCACCCCGAGCCGTGGACTTCAGAGATCTCAGACGGCACTTTTGTTACAGCTGTTGTTCACCCCTCTTTCCCCTATGTCCCTCTTTTCTCCTTGTACGCGCTGAGTAGCTCAAGCAATTTGCATTTCATGTACAACACCGCCTCTAAAGCGTATCCCGTTTGTATATATATATATATATATATATAGATAGGTATACGTACATGTATATGCATGTGTATATGTATGCATGCATCTATGTATGCATGTAGGTATTTCCGTCTGGCAGTGTGCATGCATGTATGTATGTATGCACGTATGTGTGTATGTATGCATGCATGCATGGATGCATGAATGTATGTAGGTGTGCATGCATGTATGCATGCATGCATGTGTGCATACGTATGTGTTAATACACATGCAAATCTGTATATTTACCTGTACTTCCGTATGCATGTATGCGTTCATGCAAGCATTCATGTATGTCTGCATGTATGCCTGCCTGTGTGCATGTATGCATGTATATACGTATGTACGAATGCAGGTAGGTATGTGTAGGTATGTGTGTGTATATGTATGTACGTATGGATGTATGTATGTATGCATGTATGCATGTATGTATGCATGTATGCATGTATGCATATGTCCATGCATGCATGCATTCATGCATGAATGCATGCAATCATGCATGCATGCATGTACGTATGTATGTCTGGATGTATGCATGTGTGCATGCATGGGCTCATGTATATGTGTATATCTATGTCCATGTATACATAGTTGTATGTTGGTGTGTCTGACTGTATGTATGTGTACATTCATGCATGCATGCATGCATGTACGTATATGCACCATATCTATAAACACACACACATACATATGTATATATTTGTATGCATGCATGCATGTACACACGTATCATATATCGGCGTACTGGGCCCGTGGCCCCAGGCCATCACCCCCCTCTTTTGGGGTCCCCCGTTTCGTCTCTCCGACTCCAGCTCCGACTCCTGCTCGCAACACGTCTTCTGAGGGCCCCGAACCCCCCGCGCTGCCCGGCCCCTCCGCACTGCCCTCGTAGGGCTGGTCCCGCCGGACTGACATCGCGCGCTCGCCTCGCCTCGCTCCTTCGGAGCCTCCTGGGCCTCCCCCCGGCCACCTTGGCCGCCTAAAACATCTTCCAGGGGACGCGAATAAGCGACGAGAGCGGCGCAATGGGGCCCAAGACGCCCCGAGATGGCCTCAAGATGGCCGACGAGCTTCCAAGAGGCCTCCAAGACGCCTCAAGGGGGCTTCAAGATGCTCCCCAAGAGGGCCTCGAATGGCCAAAATTGCTCCATTCCCATTGGGAAATGTATACTTTCAGCATATTCGCTTAATGTGTACTTTCAGCATATTCGCTTTTTAGATCATCGCAGCGTCCAGGACGGCCCAAGAGGCCCCGAAGATCGCCCCAAGACGGCCCAACACGCCCCCAAGAGAGCCCCAAGACTGCCCAAGGGAGCCCCAAGACGGTCGAAGAGGCGCCCAAGACGGCCCAAGATGGCCCCAAGAGGGGGCCAAGAGGGGGAACTTCAGCTCACATGTCGAGCCCTCCGCCTCAAGTGGACCTCCCAGACCGCCAGCAGGCCCCCAAGAGGCCCGAAAGAGGTCCCGAGAGGCCCCCAAACAGCTCCCAAGAGGCCCCAAGAGGCTTCAAAACTGGCTCCAAGGGGCGCCCGAGAATCATGCCAGGAGACCCCAACAGGTATCCAAGAATCCTCTGACCAACAACCCAGGCACGGTGGCAGTACGAGCCGCGAGCGGACAGCACACCGCCCTGCAGTCCAGTCGGGTTTGCTTCGCCATGGCGGGCGCTCAGCGTCGCGCTAGCCTGGGGGGACGAGGACCGAGGAACTTGGTTTTGGGCGGCAGGCCATTTTCATGGCCCGTCGCCTGGCAATGAGGCGGGACATTCGTAGATCGTCCCGTGGCCCACGACATTTCGCCTCCTGCCAGGGTGTCCCGAAGCGCCCCCCGGCTGCGAGACGCGGTCAAGGGGAGGTCCCGAGGGGCGTTCAAGGCCTCTTTCTCTATCTCCCTCTCTTCCTCTCTTCCTTGCACGCGCTGAGTAGCTCAACTAATTCGCATATCGTTCACATCGCCAGCTTCAAGGGGTATCCCGTGTCATGTGAATATTGCCGTTGCAGTGTCATGTTCACGTTGGTGTCCGGCTCCAATGATGAATCTCTTTCGTTAGAGATGATGAAGACAAGATCCCCGAACCGTTCTTGACTGCTCGGGGGCCCTTTGAGGGCCACCAGGGGCCAAAAACGGCTAACAAACGTCCGTCGTGATTTCGCCACGTTTCAGCCACGCGCAGAGGGGGGTGGGGGGAGGGGGGAGGGCTTCTTAGAAGCACCCATGCTTCTTAGAAGGCGCGGGCCTTATCTATAGATGTAAGGCCGGCGCCTTCTACGAAGCAGCCTCCTTCTAGGAAGCCCTCCTCCCTCCACCCCCTTGTGCGCACCGCCAAACGTCGCCACGACGCGAAAGAGCTCAGGTTACGGAGCCCGTCCAGTGGGACGAGAGGTTGGCCGCCGGCTCGCTGTGCTCCGCCCCCGTCCCCCCTGGCGCAGGAGGCACACTCGGCTCCCGCCGAAGCCTGAGGGCGCGGACGAATCGCCGGGCTCCAGCAACAGGCCCGCCGCCGTCGCCGCCGCCGCCGCCGTCGTCGTCGTCGTCGTCGTCGTCGTCGTCGTCGTCGTCGTCGTAGTATTTCCTCCCTTTTTCATCATTATCTCCTTTATCTTCTCCTCTCCGTCTTGTTCTTCTTCTTCATCCTATTATTTAATTGTTTATTTATGTATGTAATTATGTATTCATTCATTTATTTATTTATATATTCATTTGTTTTTTCATGTATTTATTTATCATTCGTACTAATACTCTTATTATTGTTCGGATGATTATTATTTTGTTTCCTCCTCCTCATCATCATACGGAAAGAGAGAGAGAGAGAGACAGAGAGAGAGAGAAAAAGAGAGAAAGAGAGAGAGAGAGAGAGATAGAGCGAGAAACAAAACAAGAGAGAGAAAGAGGGAGGGAGATGGAGAGAGGGAGAGAGAGGGAGGGAGAAAGAGAGAGAGAGAGAGGAAACAATCTTACATATCCGGCTATGGGCAGGAGGGGTGGGGAGACGGCGTGGAGCGGGAGGGACTCTAGGGGGATTGTGTGGAGTGGCCCGAGGGTCACGGGCAACGCTACGGGGGGACAGGTTCGGGGGAGGTGCAGCGGCCCCCGCTCGTCCAGTCGTGGCCGATACGGGCCTGGCAGCCCACCCCGCGCGGGAACGTTCGGATCCGCCCTCGAGCGCCCTTCGCCGACCCGTCGGCGATGCGTCGCCGATCCCGAGTCGATGTTACTAGCCAGTCGCCCCCCCCGTGGCTGCCCCTCTTCCTCCTTCAGGCGGAGGAGGAGGAGGAGGAGGAGGAGGAGGAGGAGGAGAAGGAGGAGGAGGAGGAGGAGGAGGAGGACATGGGGGAGGAGAAGGATTGGATTGCAGCGCTGTTGAAGCATATAGCCTTTTTGGCAAGCATTGGCACGCAGCTGGCAGAGATAATTGTGTACTCTCTGCACGGGCACCTAAGGTTAAAGGACAGCCAGTGTACAGTATCAGTTAAAACTTTCAACCGTGGTCAGGTCAGCGGCAGCGGCACAGAAGCGCGGGGCGGTCCTGGACCGATGCTGGCGACGCGGCCGTGATCGACAGAACAGTTCAATCCAGACTGTACACATACAAGGAAAGAGGAGCACGTCCAGCACTCGTGCGCGTGGACCGGCAAACTGCCTCGACAACTTCTTTGCAAACGCTCCTCCGCTCCTCATCCTAACGGGCGGAGGCACAGAAACCCTGGCGGGCGATGGGGGGAGGGAACACACAAACCGCGTTCTGACCTTGAACGGCAAAACGTGGCGGCTTGTGTATCCTTGTGGCTCGACTGTTAGCAGTGGCCGCTCGACTCTCCCTCGAGGATATCCGTCGTGGACGGTGTGGGGCGGCGGCCGCGCGCGGGCGCGCGCTGCTACTCTGCCGTTACGCTGGGCGCTCCCGTCTCTGGAAGAGGTGGGGCAGGGCGAGGGGAAACCGGGACCGAGGATTGAGGAACAGCTCAAATAGATGGCCTGAGTCCATGGAAGTGAAAAGGTGTCTGATCCGTCGAGCTGACGCTGATCTGGGTGAGGCTGGCTGCTACACGCATCTGCTGCTGAACTGCCCCGCCCTCCAAACCTGCCCGACTGATCAACCCGACCGAATTGGCTAGTCTCGCACTTGGTCAAACATTCCGACACCGAATTCTGGCTGCAACGTCCAAGGGGCTATCTGCTTGGCTCGGTGGATCCTGCGCCGCTCCTTGGCTTGCGCTCGATTGGCCGCAATGCGTTGCCTGATCTCATCTGTGAGCTCCACTGGCCGTGGAGGGGGAGGAGGCACAACGGAGGAGGGAGGGGAGAAAACGAAGGGCTCCGTGTCATCTGGCTGAGACACGCTGCTGCCTTCGACAAAGGCTAAAACTTCAACATGCTGTTGTTCGTCGGAAGCCTCGATAGTGCCTGGGTCCCTGGGAGTCGCCTCAGGGTCGAAAACGGTCACTGGCTCATACCCACCTTCTGCTTCTGACGGCGCGGGTGGTAAAAACCTGTGCCGTTCGGAGTCCGCACGGACCCGTCCTGGACGGGGGCAGGAAACAAAATCTGGCGCCCAGGTCTTGTCTGTCCCGAGGTATGGGTCCCATTCTACATGAAACGCCCTAAGAAACCCACGGAGCAGCTCCTGCTCCTCTCTCATATCCTCTGGCCATTCTGCTGCTTCACATGACGTGTATATGTGGTTAACTGCGTCCATGATACCGTCCGCTATGACCTGGCACAACGCTGGTGGGTATGTCTTCTTCTTGGCAGTACGCCATTCTTTGCGAGCCCTGTCGAACCCCATTAGCACCTCATGGGTCCCACGTCCGTGTGAGCAGCGCCCTCTCCCTGGTGTCTCGCATAGTCGGTCGTGCACTGTGCCCATTCGTAGTGCCAGTATGCGTGTGGGAGCTCGTGCTACCTGACCGTGCTCACACTGATCAAAGTCGGTCGTTGTGGCCGCTGGGGAGGCAGCGATCGCCATGAGAGCTGGGCACAGGAAAGAGCTGACCGCCTCTGCTCGCCAACTAGTTGGCATAGGGTGCTTCATCCACCAACTGGTCCCGACTGCCAAATGTACTGCAAAGAGCTCAATCATAGCCCCTTGGTGTTCGTTCCCTACCCGGAGCTGTTCCATCTGTCGCGGGGTCACAGCCAATAGGCCCCAGAAATCGTCATGGGAACGTAATGCTGGGGGCCCCATGCTGGGGGCCCATCGGACTGCTGACCATGTCTCACATGGGGGCCCCCGCCTGACAACACCACCCGACGCGCACGAATATGTTCCTTCCAAACCTCCAAGGACTCACGACGCATCATTTTGCCTAGTACGGGGTCGATGGCGATGTCGATCGACAATACACAGACCGAGAAATCCGTATTGTATGCAGCCCATTCAAGCGATGCCTGAATGTCCCCTGGTCGTCGTCGTCCACAGTAGAGGTTGGGAATGTAGTATTCTGACCGACGTGTGGCAGATGGCAATGTCTGCGCAGCCTGGCCTGTGTACTGCCCGGTAAGGAACATCCGAGACGGGTATCCTTCGTGCTGCGCTGGCGGGCATGGGGCAGGAGGGCAGTCCTCCTGTTGATCGGGAGACGGCAGAGGGGGTAGAGTAGGGCTGCGCAGGCCTCTGATGATAGATGCGGGTCTTGTTCCAGCAACACCTGTTTTGCATGCGCCTGCGGGACCAACTCCGCAACGTCATTGGCAAGCTGTGTAAGTGGCCCGAACACGCGTGAAGTAGGTCCAATCACGTGTCTACGTGGTATGCACACATGGTTGGTATGCTTAGCCATCTGGGTATTCTGGGGAGGGGTTTGAAGATGGTAGGCAGGGTTGTTCCTAGTCAGTATTTCGGCGAGTAGGCATCTGGGCGAGTCGATCGATAGGTGGTCGACAAGATGCGGCCGAGCTTTGAACTTCAGTAGACACACTATGCACAACTCGTCGAACCCTGCATATCCCCGAGCAATCGTCACAAGTTGTCGATGCATACGTGCTATGTGTGTGCGCAACGCGCGGTGACGAGCAATCACCTCACCGTACCAAGGGGCACTCTATCTGTGTCATGGCTGCACTCGCTGCACTATGAGTCCTCTCTCGTTTGTGTACACACGGTGGGACACGCCCGCTGCATGCACCCTTGTGCAGAAAAGCGACTTGGTGTGCTGCGCCAATGTACATCTGCTCTGATGCCGCGTGTACGCGTGCACTGCAATTCGTATGATGCGCTTCCATGCCGGTTGACTGCGCCGAATGAGCGACTCCCAAGCGCTGAGGTCATCGGCTGGGAGTGGGGGATCCTGACACTGTTTGACTGACCGTCGCAGCCATGTAAGGTCCTGAATCCACTGGCCCAAGGTCGTGCGCCGTCGTTTCTGCTCATCGTCGTTGGCTGCACTCCACTCCGCTGAAACAGGAGCAAAGGCCAGTTGAGGCCCTGTATGGTGCAAGGACCCCAACAGACGTAACCTAGCAGCCCGTAGTGTGATATCTGGGGAGGGTCTCTGTAGTTGGGCCAGGACCAGCTTGTCGGAAACCTGGGAGACCTCCTCTTTGGAAGCGGACACGTGCGGCAGCACGGTATAATCTTCATGATCTCTACATGTGCTAACCTGGCCTCGGCTGTCGTGAGCACAGGCCAAGCACCTGCATTGTACAGTCGCCCTGACATGACGAGACTGTCAGCAAGCACAAGTCGGTGATGTAGGGAGAGATCATCAGTCGCAAAGACGCGCCTACGTAGCACTTGGAGAGAGGACGCGGTGGATGCAGCACGATCGCGTATCTCTGGCGTCATCGACGCTCCTGTGTCGAACGCCGAGTCCAGATGTATGTAGTTGTGCACTATGGACGCGCTCGTTGTTCCAAGCATGTCCGATGTGCCCGTGAGGTGCCCGCTATGCTCGTGCCATGCTGCATGTCGTACCTGCTTGGTGCCCTGGCCGCGCCACATGATGAGGGCTGCCGTCTTGGATGGCCCAACGTTCAACTTATGCCCCCGTCGTGCATAGGCCTCCGACACAAACGCCAATGACCTGGACAGTTCATCCTATGACCGTGTGGCAGGCATGATCAGGATAACTGTGCCATCGTCGGCGTATGAGATGTCAATCAGGGGGGCCTCTGCCTGGGGCTCTCCAATGTCGCCCTGCACGAGTCCACCTATAGTTCTGGGCCTGACTGTCCGAGGCAGTAAGTACGGATAGCCTTCTTCATGCATGCGCTCACGCTCTTCCCGCATGCAGTCGGCCATCTGCATTTCAAACAATACATCCGCGAGTGGTTGTCCTGGGAAGAATGACCGTTGAGGTAACGATACCTGTCCAGAGCCTTCGTGCACAAACCACTGTGCTTGATAACGCTGTTCCACCTGGGCCACCGTATGGGGGTCGACCTCGGATCTGGATAAGGCCAGTAGGGGTTGTCGCAATCGGTCGGCTAGCTGATTCATGGCAGCTGGGGGAAGGCCGGCCGCGCGCGCTATCGTCGCTATGGTGAGATCGTCGAGGTCGGTTTCGCGGTGGGCACGCACCACAAGCTCCCGAATGGCCCTGTAGAAGGCCTGCACGACGTCCAAGAAAAGCGCTCCAAAGACTGCTCCAAGAAAAGCGCTCCTGCAGCTCCTTTGGCCAGCGCTTGGGCCGTCCTCGGCACAAGGGACGCATGTGTGGTCCCTCTGCCTGGTAGTCCCCTGAGTTGTGTCTCTCCAGCTTCTGCCTCCAGGAAAGGTGGCAAACGGGTCCGTAGGCACCGTCTGGAGGCCTTGCCTATCTGCGACGACACAAGGATGTATCTAGAACTCGCACACTGAGTGGGGTCGGCTAGTCCAGATTTGATGAGGTCGCGGTAGTAACCCCCTTTACAGTGTACCGGTTCCACCAAGGTCAATGCACATTTAAGTTGCAGGGGATAGTAGTATTCTGCAATGACCGTGGGATGGGCCCTCATGGGGCCTCCTGCAACTCCATCACATCCAGGGGCCGACTTCGAGCTTGGCGGCACGACCGCTGAAAGTCAGAGAGCGAGGGGATGGCGGCAAGACAGACAGGATCGATCTGCATGCGCGCAGACGGCCTGCGTCCAAAGTAACCTGCGAACATGGGTACGTCACTGACGGGTAGGGTGGCTGCCAGCTCCAATCCTGCAATGCTGCTGCCATCTTCGATCTACCTGCTGCTCAGATACCACTGCTTGTCCTGTCAGATCCTGCAACGCTGGTAGTATGTGCTCGAATCGCCGTCGCTTCGAGCCTGCACCTACGCGTTGCAAGGCTGCGTGCGCCTCTGCAAACTGACGGCGGTCCCAGGCCGAGCGTACCCCCTTTGCTATGTCAGCGCAATGCCATGCTGAGTCCTGCCCCGTAGACTGTTGTATGACGTACGTGGCTGCACTGAGAAACACGCAACTAATTGCCGAAATGAAACCAAGCCAAGCGTAATAGAAGCGACGTACCATGTCCAGCTGAAACCGAAAGCCATGGGGGATCTCGGCTAGCTCGAATGCTGTCGGCAACCGACCTAGGTATCGCAGTCCTACGATGTGGTCTTGTGTGAAGGGGGGCAGTGTGAGCCTACCTTGTGGAGTCTCTAGTGGCGCCGTAAAGGCCTTGGTAGCATCGCACGCCTGGTCGGCTGTGTCAGCGACGCGGCGGCAGCACTGGAGCCGGGCATGGTGTGAGGGCCCGTCCCGATTCGAAAATCGCCATCGTAGCGTACCCAAGCAAACCACTCTCCCTCTGAAGCACCGTCCGACGCCTACGCCACAAACACACACGCCAGTAGCATAGTGGGTATTTGGAACCGTAGGCCCCGTAACGCTCGTCGTCCGTGCATTCGCTGATCCGTGAGGAGCCCTGGGAAATCCAACTGCTGCGTGGCTGACGGCCACTCTCCGAAATCTTGGGCGGGAAGGCAAGCTCAGCCGCTCTCGAGATGTGATCATTTAAATGCTCAGCGTGGTCGTCAGGATGGGTTGAGAAGGGGGGATGAGGCACCCTCCGCAACTCTGCTTCGAACCTCTGCAGACAGTCGGGGTCCTCATACTTTGTGACATCATGTCGGAACCTAGTCCAAGTAACGGCTGGCTCGTACTGCTCTGTATGGCACACATACATGACAGCTGAAGCCACGACATGGTCGTCACATCTCATCGACGAGTCAAGGTCGATGTCCACCCCCTGTTTCGTCACATTTGGCAGTTGGCCCGGGGGAACCGTAATGTAATCAATTCGATGCCTACGTCTGGGTAAGAAGAGTTTCGTTGTTTTGTTGATGCGGGTTTGCTTCGTTGCCGAACTGGTACAACATAATAGAGCTGGTCATACAACTAGTCATATAACTGGTACATTGAAAATCTGGTCCGTCACATAACTGGTCGACATTCAAAAAAGAATAACTTGGACATTTCAATGTTTTAATTTGAGACGACCAGTTCTATGCCGGACCCTATTTTAAACGGACCAGTTCTGTGACCATGTCTATGACCAGTTCTATGACCAGTTCTATCCAGTTGTGCCAGCTCCACGCACTTCTCCACGCAAAGGGAAGCCGCGGGGCTGCCAGGGCGCGCCGTTGTTTATTTGTTGTTGTTTGCAATGCCTTGCTTTGCGTTGCATGTCCAGCGTTCGCATTGCAGTGTGTTGAGTGCGCATCATCGCCGCCATCATCGCCACCATCATCGCCACCCAGAAAGGATCGCCAGGCGAATTGCCGTGTCCAGGGAAGCGTAGAAGCATGCAGCGGAACTGTCCGCTGAGGTGGCTCGTCCAGGGTTGACAGGGTAGATTACCTTGACAGTGTTGATTACCACGTCTGGGTAAGAAGAGTTTCGTTGTTTTGTTGATGCGGGCTTGCTTCGTTGCGGAACTTGTACGACATTCTAACAATAATGATTTTGATATTTAATTTAATCGCTTCGTTCATTCCGCCGGCCCTGGAGCGCTATTTGGGGCCTCTTGGGGCCGTCTTGGGGGCCTCTTGGGGGCTTCTTGTCATGGGGCTCCTTGGCGGCGTCTTGGGCTCCTCTGGGGCCTCTTGGCGGCTCTTGGGGGCCCCTTGGGGCGGGAGTAGTGAAAGTCGATTGCAGCTTTGTTTTATTTTTAAGACGACCAGTTCTATGCTGGACCTTATTCTAAACGGACCAGTTTTATGACCAGTGTTATGACCAGTTCTATGACCAGTTCTATCCAGTTATGCCAGCTCCACGCACTTCTCCACGCAAAGGGAAGCCGTGGGGCTGCCAGGGCGCGCCGTTGTTTATTTGTTGTTGTTTGCAATGCCTTGCTTTGCGTTGCATGTCCAGCGTTTGCATTGCAGTGCGTTGAGTGCGCATCATCGCCGCCATCATCGCCACCATCATCGCCATCCAGAAACGATCGCCAGGCGAATTGCCTTGACCAGGGAAGCGTAGAAGCATGCAGCGGAACTGTCCGCTGAGGTGGCTCGTCCAGGGTTGACAGGGTAGACTACCTTGACAGTGTTGATTACCACGGTGGGTGGACTAAAAGTGTCCACACGTGTCTCGCCAAGACCTTGAGTCATTCAAGTACGTCGGACCAACATGCATACCCTCCTTCTCCTAATTTCAAAATTGACGGGTTTAGGTGGCAGGCCAAATGCCAGGGACAACATGTGGACGTTTCAACTTTGGGTGTGGGGGGCATTTCGGACTTGTGGTTGTTACCATGTTGCATCGCCTTACCGCCATGGGTGTGGACATTTTTTGTCCGGGCACCGTAGGATCCTACCCTTGGGCTCTGGGGGGTAACCAGGTCCCGTGTACTCCAGAAAACGAAGGTAGGAACGTAGCCACTGCACATTGTCCCGTGGACCGCATGAACTGATGGAAACATTGCCCGCTCTCATTCTCAACCTCTGGTGCCACGTCTCCCATGTGTTCTGACACCTGTGACCCTAGGGTCGCGTTGGCATCCAGAAGGCAGTGCAGCGGTGCTGGCTGAGAACGACTGCTGACATGAGTGGCCATACTGCTCCACCAGCTCTGTATCTAAGCAGGCGGTCGTCGTGAGTGTGGCGCGTGTCCAGCCAGCACGTCAATGCAGATGCCCGGCGCAGCGAAGAGCTGATCGGACGTGCATGCCTGGGTGCCAGCGTGCGTCCGTGCGCATACTCGTGCTGCGTGTTGATCCAAAGAGCCACTCCATCCTTGCCTCTAGCTTCTGCAGCTGTGGTGACAACTATGACATCTCCTGCTGGGGTCCAACCACTGCGACACAATCTGCTCTCCAGGGTGCCAACCAGGTGAGATAGGCGTGTAGAAGACTGATGAGCTAGCGCAAGCATGCGCCCAGGCAGATTGAGGCCAGCCGCATCCTGATATCGACACCGAATCCTGGTACGATGCCCTCTCGCAGCCTTCCTGCGGGACCGCAGTGTAAGTACATTCGTCACTGCAACGCTGACCTGAGGCGGCATACCTGACGTGAGGGAGTCTCGTGGCACACGCGAGTTTTTCGAGCCGCGGCCAGCTGGTGGCGAAAGGCAGTAGATCCAGGACGGGTGGGTAGATGTCGAGCATTTCGCACGCACCAACTTTCGGATAACCCCCAAGACCGTCGTTGGACTGTGCTGCTGACATCCAAATCCATGTTGCATCAGCGGCAGCATCAAGCAATACTGACCACGGTTGAAAGTCGGTGTCAGTAGTCGGAGCAATGCCCATGGACGCAAGGCGTGCTATGGTATCTGCAAGCTCGTTCAATGGATGAGCATTGTGTCCCATGACGTGTTTCCACGTAAGTGGCGTAAACTGTCGTACAGTAAAAAACCCTGATAAGGACGCGCGACTTTGCTCAGGGTACCCTTGCGTCCTTGCTCAGGGTACCCCTGCGTCCTTGGGGTGTTCGTCGTCCGCCGCCCCAAAAATCCCAACTTCGGCGTCCAAGGGTCCTGCGTCCTTACCTCGCGTCCTTATTGGGGTTTGTGACTGTAGTAACTTCAGGGCTCCGTCGAACATCCACGGTAGGTCCCCACATGACATGTGTCGCGTATCCCCTGCTGCCGCTGATACCACCAACCGATTATCAGTGAAAGCTTCGACAGGGAGATTACGCGACCTTCCAGGGGCTTGCAGCAACCATAGGACTAGCCATAGAGCAGCTTGAAATTTGGCAGCGCCTGACGGGCTGGTCACAGTGTCAGCCAGCACGGGGTCGCCGCCGCACATATACCCGTCACATATGTATTTCCCCGTCATCGTAACTGAGAAGATGCACCATGCCCAAGATTGGGGTCCGCCCAGCTGTGGATGTGTGGACCCTCCGGACCCATCTGTATTCACTTCCAGTCTTACAACTTTGTCGTCTACAGGGGGGAGGGCTCCGTGGGTCTCAAAACAACTACGGGCACTGCTGTGCAGATATGGGTCTCAAAACAACTCGGGCTCCCTTTGGGGCCCAAGAAAAAGTGGGGTGATGAACGAACTGAGGGGCCAGGGCTGACGGAGATGCCTGACCAGTGCACTGTAATCTGGAATAGGGCATCGAGGGCGCACTGGATCAGTCTCTGCATGAGACTGTGATGGTGGCGGCCTGGCTGGTGAACAAATGAGCGGCGGGCAAGCTGTGAGCTGCTATCTCGGGCATCTCACTCGCTGGAGCTTGCCCGCCAGGCCGCGTCACCCCAGCGTCGACGCCCCCGATGCGCTGCCTGCACCGTCCACAACTACAAGTTGTCCTCAGTCCGCCTCGGGTCGTGACTGCGACGGTGTCTCTGGCGACGGGTGGCCGGTCCAGCCGCGTGCTGCTCACCTGCCTCCGCAGCGACTTCAGCACGTCTGACGGGCGTCGGTGGGACAGCACTTCGACCACGATGGCTGGACGCCGCCTCCTGCCGAGCGATGGCATCACGCAGCCCTCGCTGTCCATCTGGCTTGCGAGCTCGATCTGCCTCACGCTTGACCTTCCTTGCCGCCGCCGCGCGGGGCCTCGGCTCCTCGGGCGAGGCCTGCCCGCTGGCCGATGGCCGTGCGCCGCCATCGACTGGAGAGTCGACGGCTGCTGCGGACGCCTGCTGGGCCGCGGCCGCACGGGCGGCGGCTTCGGGCGGCACGGCCGCGGCCTCCGCGGGCCCAGGCGCCGGGTCGGCGCGAGGCGCCGACGCGTCTGGGGCAGCGGCCGCAGGCCTAGGCGGCTCGGCGCGAGGCGGCGCCGATGGCGCGGCTGCGGGCGCAGCCGTGGGGGCCAGCCGCTGCGGCTGCCCCGCGAACGGCGCCACGCCCGTGGCAGCCTCCATCCGTGCACCAGGGCCCGACGCCGCTCGTGCGGTGCTCATGTTCACCTGGGGCGTCGTCAGCAGTTGCGCGAGCGACGCCAGCGGCATGGTCAGCTGGGCCTGCCCTGCCTGCAGCTTCGCGATGGCGGCGACAGGCGGCGCCTGGTCTGGCGGCGTGCCAGGGACTGCGCCTGTCGCCGGCGGCGTAGGCGCAGCTGCTGGAGACTCCATGTTCACGTCGGCGTCCGACTGGGGTCTCATGGCCTCGAGCTGATCCAGCAACGTCTTGGCACGACTGAGTGCCTGCTCGCGCTGCAGCACCTTAGCCTCCTCCTCCTCCTCCTCCTCCTCCTCCTCCTCCTCCTCCTCCTCCTCCTCCTCCTCCAGAGAGGTGCGGGGTAGGTCGGCTGCGGCATGGGCCTTGTCAAGCTTCACCTGGGCAAGCTGGACGAACGCTCTTTGTCTGTCACGCCTCACTCCTGGTGCCCGAGCTGAAATGATCATGCACAGTTGGACCGCATACTCCTCCTGTGGGCGCATCTGCTCGGCTGACATGCTGAGCTCCTTGGCCGCCTGCAGGCGCTTGCCCGTGGCGGCGGCCATGTGTCTCAACGATCTCCTATGGGCCGCCATCTCTCGCTCTTCTCGGGGAGGCTCCACCCACGCTGGGTGGGACTGTGCATCCAGCGGGGGCGCGGGCAAACTGCCCAGGGCTGGACTACGCAACCCATCCTCCGCCTCCGAAACGTGGCCTCCGTCGGACTCCTCGTCAGCGAACCTCACGCGGGAGCTGGATCTCGGCCTTGATTCACTCGTCTGGCGGCTGCGTCGACGGTGAGACACTGATCTTGGACGGTCCTTCTTCTGTCGAGACTCGTGATCACTGCCGTCATCCCTATGTGCTGGGAGACTGCTAGGGAGCGGTATGCACGTCCGACACAGAAGATCAGCAGGACCGTTCAGCGCTCCGCACGTCTGGCACCACCATCCTTGTGGCGGCGGCGGCACATGCCATGGAGCTCGCCCTCCTGCAGCTCCTGCGGCACGCCCTTTGCCTCTGTGTCCGTGTCCTCCAGAGGGCCCAGCACCGCCTTTGCCGCCATCAGCGCTCTTCCCACTCATGGGGCCTGCGCTGTGATGTTCGCGCACCCTCGCCGCGGCAGCGGCCACGCGCAGCAGGGTGCGCGACTGCGTGCGCCGCTCGCGAGCTCGCCTGTGCCAGGCTGGCTCGCGCGCCGTGGGCGCCCTCAGAGGGCGGCGCACGCCGCGTCAGCAGCACGGCTGGCCCGCACGCCTATGGCACGCCACAGCGCGGGCTGGCACGTCTGACCGCCGTGTCCCGAGGAGGCTCGCAGCGCGTGGTACGGGGCACCAGGGCGCTGCACCCAACGCCTCGAACCGGGACGGCGGCTGGAGGAGAAGGAGGGGAGGGAAGAGGAGGAGGAGGAGGAGGAGGAGGAGGAGGAGGAGGAGGGGGAGGAGGAGGACGAGGAGGAGGAGGAGGAGGAGGAGGAGGAGGAGGAGGAGGAGGAGGGGGCTGTCTTCTTCCCCCCCCCCCCAGCGAACGAGGACGGCTGGCCCCTGCGGTCGGGATGGCGCGGCCCCCCCCCGCCCGAGGGGACGCCAGAGCGGCGAGGCGGCGCCGAGGAGGGACAGCCGAGGCGCGGCCGCCCCGCGGCCGCCGCGGCGCGGGCGGCGGCGTCGGCGGCGCCGGCGGAGCGGCGACGGCGGAGCCGTCGCCGGCAGCAGGGCGCGCGCACGGCTGCGGGTTCCGTGCGCGGTTTTGCAGCTTCTCGGGGTGCACATATATATATATACACACACATACATACATACATACATATCTATATATATATATATATATATACATATATATACATAGATGGGGAGGGGGTCCTGGACCAGGGGGGGGCCTCACTTTGCCCAGTGGCTGTGGTCACCCCCCCGCCGGAGACGCCAGGACGCTCCCAGGACCCTCTAAAATTGCTCCAGGACGCCCTCAGGACAGCCCAAGAGAGGCCCGAAGCGGCCCGGGAGCACTCCAAGACGGTTAAAAAGCTGCCAAAGCGTCCCAGCAGGTCTCCGACAGCATTCCCGGGAGGGGCCCAAGAGGGAATTGTCATTGATTCTAGTGATTTTTGAAGGGTTTTGGCGTTCTCCCCAGTCGGCTTCCAGACGCTCAAAGACGGCCCACGAGGCCCGAAAGATCGCCTCAAGACGAGCCAAGAGGCCCCCAAAGGGCCACCGAGACAGCCCAAGAGGGCCCCAAGACGGCCCAGGAAGCTTCCAAGACGGCCCAAAAGAGCTCCCAGAACACTCTAAGAGGAGCCCCAGATGGGGAACACGAACTGACATTTCGAGCCCTCGCCAACCAGAAGCTCCAAAGAGGCCCCCAGGAGTCCGCAAGAAGCCTCGAGAGGCCCCCAGGTGACGATAACGATGACGACGATCACGACGACGACGACGATATGATGACGATGATGATGATGATATGATGATGATGATGATGATGATGATGATGATGATGATGATGATGATGATGATGATGATGATGATGATGATGATGATGATGATGATGATGATGATGATGATGATGATGATGATGATGATGATGATGATGATGATGGATGAGTATGTTGATAATTCAGGTGACGATACTGACGATGATGACGACGATGGCGATGATGACGATGGTGATGACGATGTTGCTGCTGATGCTGGTGGTGGTGACGATTGTGATGATGGTGATGGTCATGGTGATGATGACGATGCCGCTGACTATGACGCCGGATATGATGGTGATGAGGGTGGCGATGATGACGATGACGATTATCCTAGCTAGAACTTGAGCGCGCGCGAAGCGCGCGCGACGGTTTTAGAATATATATAGGTATATATATACACACGTGCGTATAAATGTATATGTGTATGCGCACATACACGCACACACACATATATATATATATATATATATATATATATATATGTGTTCACATGTGTATATATACATGTATGTAGATATCTATATATGTGTATATATGTGTATAAAAGTATATACACATGTATAAGGGGATACCTATATATATATATATATATATATAGATCAAACTTGGAATTTCTGAGGTTTGCGCGGATTTCTCGGATCTCGCGGATCGGCGCTGGGCCCCCCCTGGCGGCGCCCCTGGCGCCGCCCCTGGCGAGCTCCGCGCGCCAGGGGGAATCCTCTGGCGCAGCGGTGGCAGCGGCAGCGGCAGCAGCGGAACGCGTGTAGATGGGTGGTCGGGGCAGCAGCCTTGGATCAGCCGCAGGGGGGTGGCCGTCGGTGGCAGTCCCGTTGCAGGCAGGGGTATGAACCCCAGCTGCGGCTCCAGTGCCAGCGGCGGTGCCAGGAGCGGCAGCATGATACTCACCAGCAGGAGTTACAGCATATGTGCTGATATGTGTTGCGGTTAGACGTGTTCATGCAGTTGAGGCCTTGGCCTGTGTGAGCACCAGAACCACTTCATTCAGTGTCTACGGCACGGCAGACTGACCAGGGTGATGAAGACGCGGAGGAGAGGGGGGGCATCGTGAGGTGTAGGAGGAAAAGGGCTTGTATGGAGATTTGGATGCGGCCTCCTCCTCCTCCTCCTCCTCCTGCCCTCGAGCTTTTTGGAATCCTTGGGGGCGCCTGCGACGCCGTATAGCCCCCCCCAGAAACCCGAGCTGAATCCTTCCTCCTTCACCCCCGCATCATCCTCGGCCTTACAGGACCAATTCGGTCCAATCGATGTGGTTCGATATCGATTCTGCCCGGCCCGCTCCGATTCGATTCCCAATGTTCCGACGATCCGATGCGTCTCGATGCTCGCATGGCGTCGTTGTGCGTCCTGGCGCGGCCGATGCCATTCTACTCCGGCTCCTAATGATCCTTCTCTTCCACCTTCTCTCCTCCGCCTCCACTTTCTCGTCGTCGTCGTCGTCGTCCTCCTCCTCCTCCTCTTCCTCGTCGTAGCTCTTTCGATTTAGAACAAGTTTTCAAACTCAGCTCAATAGTTCAACTAAGGTATGTGGCAGCTCGCCGCTAATGGTGGAGCGAAGGCAACTCGGGGCTCCCATCAGGTGGGCCGTTCGCTCCCCGTCTACATGGTATGCACGCAGTGCAGGTCGTAGACATCGCGCCTTTCGCCGATGTTTGTAGGCGTCGAGCGGAACGGCGACCTATGGCCCGATGCAGGTCCTGCCCTGTCCTGTGCTGCTCCCTCCCTCGCTTCTCTTGCTCTTCCTCCCCATCCCCTCAGCTCTACAGGCGCGATCAGCAAGGACATGAGTGCCGAGGCTGGGCGGGCCGCCTGGGCGGGGCTTGCCCTGCTTGAAGGGCCCGCGGTCTCCGCGAGGGGCGGCGTGGGGGGGAGCAGCGCCCGAGTTTTGGCTTCCATGTTTGCTTGTGATTGGTGTGTGTGTGTGTGTTGCTTATTGTCTGTGTTAGCACGGTTCTTAACATTTGCATGCTTTGAGTCGGTGGTGCTGTATCTATGTAGTGTATAATTGTACACACTTATATATATATACATATATATGTTTATATATGTATATATTATATCACTTGGCACACACACATATTCATGCATATATATACACATGTAGCCAGTGGGGCCCCCAAACGCTGTTTCTCTAGCAGTGTATGTGGTGCAACTTATGTTGAGCAATGTATTTGGCACAATTTTTTGTTAACAAACGAGTTGACACGTCCCATGCTCTTGCAACCATCGCACCCACCCACCCGCAACTTGGTTTGCAAAACCCATGTGGTGGCGACTGCGATGGGTGCTTGGCGTTGGCTGGTGCATCTCTGCGGCCGCGCCAATCCAAGCGCGCGCGCAACAGCCAGCTAGTTTGGCAGAACCTGCGCGGCCGCGGTGGCGCTGACCGCTGGGTGCATCCCAGCTGGCACTTCACTGCGAGTCGGCGACTTGGGCGAGCGCGGTATCATGGCAACGTCGACAACGGTAGACACGATGATGATAGTAGCGATGCTGGTGGCGATGTTGATACCGACGAAGGCGCGGCCAGTGCGGGCGCCGATGCTGATCACGCCGTTGACGATGACGGCGTCCTCGCGCCGGTGATGCTGGTTTTGGCAAGAGTTCGACGTGCGCGCGCGGCCGACGCGTGAGAATGGCCCGCGCGGTTTTATGTGACAAGGATCGTGCCCCCCCACCACGCGCGCAAGGGCGTGCGAATGATGTCGGCATGCGGCGCCAGAGGCCGGTTTGGCAGAATTCCACGAACATGTTGAACAAAAACATATGGTTTTCCCAAGGACGCGCAAGAGCGCGAGCGCATGCTTTTTTGAAAATTGATGTTGCGAGCTTTTTTCTTGGTATGTTTGTTGGACATTCGGGTTTGACATCGCTACGCAACCGAAGGTTTTTGATGGATTTCGGCATGCGCGCGTCGTCTTTCCTTTTTGGCAAAATGGTTCTCGCGACGGCATGCGCGCAATGGCGTTCGCGCGCGCAAAGCCCGCTTGGTAGCATTTTCTGAAGTGTTGTAAAGCAACCTATGCGCAAGAGCGCGCGCGCAAGTTTTTTGTTTAATGTCGCAAATCTGGCCTGCGATGCCATTTTATATATGTCTGTTTGGACACTCGGCTTTGAATTCTCTACGAAGCCGATTGTTTTTGAAGGGTTTCAGCATGCGTGCGCGACGACGCGCGCGTGTGGCACTCCGTTTCGTTTTTTGTTCGGGATTCGTGAAAACTATTGGTTTTTGATAACCGAGTGCGCGCGCATAGTATGCTTTGCAAAGGGTGACGGGGGGGCCGATACCGGTTGGGTTGGGATGGTAGGAGTTCAAATTTGGGATGTTGGGGCAGAACCATACGCAAATTGCAATACGAGAAAAGGGTGCCGATAATCGGGGGGTATAGTTTATTCTGTTTTAGAAAGGAGAATATGTGTGGTGATAACAGGAAGAAGAAGAGGGGAACGCTTCTTGGGGCCCTCCTGGGGCCTCCTAGGGGCCTCTTGGGGGGCCTCTTGGGGGGCCATTGGGGGGCCTCTTGGGGGACTCTTGGGGGCCTCTTGGGGGCCTCTTGGGGACCTGTTGGGGCTTCTTGGGCCGTCTTAGGGAGGCGCTTGGCCCGCATGATGTCTTCGGAAGCCGTCTTGGGGGGCTCTCTCTCTGGGCCGTCTTGGTGCCCTGTTGGGTTCCTTGGTGGCTGTCTTTTGGGCCCTCATGGGAGCCTCTTAGACGACCTCGGGGTGCTCTTGGGCCGATTCGGGGCCGTCTTGGGGACCTTCTGAGCTGCCTCGGAGCTATCTTGGGAGCCCCTTGGGTCGTCTTGGGCAGTCGGAAACCAAACTAGGCGGGAACGTCAGAAGCCTTCAAACACCTAAGGCAAATCAATGATGTTGGCCTCCTCGGGCTCCCCTGGAGGGCCTCTTGAAACCTTCTTGGACCGTCTTGGGGGACTCTCGGGCTGCCTCGAGACCATCTTGGGAGCCTCTTGAGCCATCCTGGTGTCATCTTAGCTTTCTTGAAAGTCGTCTTGGACGCCATCTTGGCCGTCTCGAGGCCGAAAGGAACGCCAGAGAGCACTTTCAGGGAAGTGGTCTCAAGACCCCGCGTGCGTGGAGGGGGATGGGCGGCCCTAGAAGATATGAAACACACTCCCCAAACAATAGACGAGCATTCTGACATGCCCACTCCGTGCAGGCACGGTGGCAGATGTTGCACATTCTATTTTGTGCGACCTATGTTGTGCAATCTATGCTTCGAAACCTATATGATGCCATCTAGATGGTGCGATCCGTGTGATATAATGTATGTAGTACGATTTATGGGGTGAGATCTATGCTATGTCATCTATGTGGTGTAGCATCGGTGTTGCAACATATGTGGTGCAATCCATATGATGCAATCTACCTGGTGCTATGGTTGTGATGCTATCCAGGTGGTGCAATCCATGCAGTGCAACGAATGTGGGGCGATCTATGCTATGCAACCTACGTTGTACAACCTATGTTGTGCAATCCATGTTTGCGATCTATATTGTGCCAACAATGTGGTGGTGCAATCAATGTAATGCTATCTGTGTGGTTGGTGGATCCACTTGCCAAGCTTGAGGTTGTCAGCTCCACTGTTCGCGCAATCATCCCACGCACCCACCCGCAACTTGGTTTGCAAAACCCATGCGGGAACGATTGCGATGAGTGCTGGGTGTTGGCTGGTGCGTCTCTGCGGCCGCGCTGGCCCGCGCATGCTCGCGCGCGCAGCGGCCAGCTAGTTTGACGCCGCCGACGCGAACGCGGTGGCGCTGACCGCTTGGCACATCCCAGCGGGCACTTCACTGCGAGTCGGCGATTTGGGCGGGCGCGGTATCATGGCAACGTCGACGACGGTAGACACGATGATGCTAATAGCGATACTGGTGACGATGCTGACAGCGACGACGGGGCAGCCACTGACGGCGCCGATGCTGATCACGCCAACGACGATGACGGCGTCTTCGCGTCGGTGATGAAAGTTTTGGAAGGAGTTCGAAATGCGCGCGCGGCAGGCGCGAGAGTGGCCTGCATTGTATGGTTTGACACGGATCGTGCCATCCCAGCGCGCGCGCAAGGGCGTTCGAACGATTTCGACATGCGTGCGCGCGAAGCCCGTTTTGTAGCATTTTACGACAATGTTGAAAAGCAGGTTTGTTCTGAAGAGTTCGCAAGAGCGCGCAAGCTTCTTTTGAACATCAGTACCCTCTGTTTTACTTCTCTTTGTTTTCATTAAAAAATATGTTTGTTGACATTCGATTTTGAAACCTTTCGGACGCCGAGAGTTTTTGAAGGGTTTCGGTATGCGCGCGCGACGACGCGCGCGTGCTTTTCGTCACATTTCTTTGCAAGGGTTCTTGAAAACAGATGATTGTGGATGAAGGTGTGTGCGCGCATAGTTTTTTGCAGAGGATGGCGGGGGGGGTGGTCGATGCCGGCTCGGCTGGGATGGTATGAGCTCATATTTATTATGGGCGATGGGGCAGCATCATATGTAAATTGCAATGCGGAAAGGTGGGTCGATAAACCTTGGGGGGGGGGGTAGGGGGTGGTAGAATTTGTTTTCTTTCAAGAAAGGAGGATCTATGTGGTGCCATTGATCTTTACCCATGGTGTGACACATCTCATGCTCTTGCAAACATCCCACCCACCAGCAACTTGGTTTGCAAAACCTCTTAAGACCGCGACGGTCGGTTCCAAATGGCACTTGGCAACGACACCGGCGCCGACGACGACGACAACGCCGACGACGATTACGACGACACCGGTGACGTCTCCGACGACTTCGACGATGGCGACAACGACGACGACGACGACACCGACGACGACGACGACGACGGCGGCGCCGACGCCGACGACGACGACAACGACGACGACGATGACGACGCCGACGACGACGACGCCGACGACGACGACGTCGACGACGCCGACGACGACGTCGACGACGACGAAGACGATGGCGGCGACGACGACGACGCCGACGTCATCGACGACGACGACGACGCCGACGCCGACGCCGACGCCGACGACGACGACGACGTCGCCAACGAAGACGACGACGACGACGAGCGAGGAGGGAGCACGACGACGGCGACAACGACGACAGCGACGAGGGAGGAGGGAGGACGGCGACGACGCGAACGACGAAGAAGGAGGGAGGACGGCGACGCCGACGACGACAACGACGAGAGAGGAGGGATGACGACGACGGCGACGATGACGACGACGACGGCGACGAAATAGGAGGGACGGCGACGAGACGCCGACGACGGACGACGACGACGACGAGGGAGGAGGAGGAAGGACGACCACGGCGACAACGACGACGGAAACGACCACGACGCCAAAGAGGACGACGACGACGAACACGAGGAAAGACAGAGGACGACGTAGGCGACGACGACGACGACGCTGGAGGAGGGAGGACGGCGACGACGACGACGACGACGACGACGCAAGAGCGCGCGCGCACCCTTTTGTTGAAAATCTGATTTGCGAAACCTCTGGTTTTTGCATGTTGTTTGGACACACGATTTGGAAATCCTTCCGAAACCGATGGGTTTTGAAGGATTTCGGCATACGCGCGCGACGACGCGCGCGTCTGCACTTCTTTCCGTTTTTTGCAGACGATTTTCGCGACGGCACACGCGCAAGGGCGTTCGACAGATTTCGACATGCGCGCGCGCGAATCCCGTTTAATAGGATTTTGCGAAAATCTTGCAACATCTATGTTCTTTTTTCAAGAATTTGCAAGAGCTGGCGCGGGAGTCTTTTTAGCCACTCAGTGTTGCGAAACCCTGTGTTTTTTGTAGTTTTTTTTGAAGCTCGGTTGCGAAATCTTTCCGGCACCTAAGGTTTTTGAAGGATTTCGGCATGCGCGCGCGTCGACGCGCGCGTGTGCAAAGTGTTACGCTAGAACAAAAATGTAACCGCATAGTGTTTTTTACAAGGGAACCTCAGGGGGGGAACCCGGTTGGCCTGGGACATTGCGATGTCATAGTTAGGATGATCATGTGGTCAGAATCGTATATGTGTTACATACCCGCAAGGGGTGGCGATAACTCCGGGGGGGTAGAGTCTATTCTGTTTTTAGAAAGGAAAATCTAGGCGGGGCAATCTAGGCGGTGCGTTTGATTTTTACCAATGAGTTGACACAGCCCATGTTCTTGCAAACGTCCCACCCACCCACCCGCAACTTGGTTTGCAAAACCCATGCGGTGGCGATTGCGATGCATGTTTGGCGTTGGCTGGTGCATCCCTGCGGCCGCGCCAACCCTAACACGCGCGCGCAGGGACCAGCTAGTTCAGCGCCACCGACGCGGCCGCGGTGGCGCTGACCGCTCGGCACATCCCAGTGGGCACTTCACCGAGTCGGCGATTTGGGCGGGCGCTGTATCATGGCAGCGCCGACTACGGTAGACGCGATGATGATAGTAACGATGTTGGTGATGTTCACACCGACGGAGGCGCGGCCAATGCGGGCGCCAATGCTGATCGCGCCGACGATGACGGCGTCTTCGCGCCGGTGATGAAGATTTCGGAAAGAGTTCGACAAACGCGCGCGGCCGACGCGCGAGAGTGGCCCTCATGGTTTCATTTGACCTGGATCGTGCCCCCCCATCACGCACGCAAGGGCGTGCGAATGATGCCGGCATGCGTCGCCAGAGGCCCGATTGGCAGAATCCCATGAGTATGTTGAAAGACGTCTGGTCTTCAAAAAATGGCAAGGGCGCGCGCAAACTTTTTTATTGAAGCTTGATGTTGCGATGTTTGTTGGACATTCGGTTTTGACATCGTTACGAAACCACGGTATTTGAAGGATTTCGGCATGCGCGCGCGACGACGCGCGCGTGTGCACTTCGTGCCTTTTTATTTCCAAGAGGTTATCGCGACGGCTCACGCGCAAAGGCGTTCGAACGATTTCGACATGCGCGCTCGCGAAGCCCGTTCGGTAGTATCTTCTGATTTTTTTCAGAAAAACCTATGGTTTTTTCCGTAGAGTTCGTAAGAGCGCGCGCACGTGTTTTTTGTTGAAACCATGTTTTTTACGTGTGTTTTTGGACACTCGATTTTGATTTCCGTCCGAAACCGAAGGTTCTCTTGAAAGATTCTGGCATGCGCGCGCGACGACGCGCGCGTGTGCGGTTCGTTACTTTTATGGTCAAAAAAGGATTTTTGAAAACTGATGATCCTGTTAAGCGAGTGTGTGCGCATAGTTTTTTCCAGAGGATGGCGGTGGGGTCGGAATCGGCTGGGCCGGGATAGTATTTCGGATGGGCGGTGGGGCAGAATCATATGTAAATTGCAATGCGAATTGGTGGACCGATCGAGCTGGGGGGGGATCCTGCTCATTTTTTTGGCAGGATAATGTAGGCGGTGCAATTCATTTGAGGCGACGACGTTCGGCGACAAGGCGGCGACGGGGCGGCGACGGCGACGACATAGCCGCCGGACCGACCTGCAGTTTTAGACGACGGGCGGCGACGAGGCGGCGACGGGGCGGTGACGGCGATGACATAACCGCCAGCCCGTCCCCACGGCTCAAACGACGGACGGCGACGAGGCGGCAACGTGGCGGCGATGGCGATTACATAGCGCGGACGACGCGTTAATATTGGGAAGGGCCGAGGAGAACGCTATACATGTTACGGCATGTAGCTGGTCCCAGACAAGTCCCATTTACCTTAAGTCACATGTGAACACAATATTCTTAACAAGCAAGGCAAGACCATACAGGCTTGGCATGACGTGATCTACTGTGAGAGCCTCGCGGTGCCGCCGACCCTGAAGGCGGGACCTCCCCCAGGACCCGTGCTGGTGCGCCCCCCCTGGATCCGCCAGGACCCCGGGGGGCGTGGCATTCAGACCAGGACCATCCCCCCACCACAGGCGGGACCTCCCCCGTGACCCCGCTGGTGCCACCCCCTTGAGGGGATGGTCCCCTTCGTTCCCTGTCCACAATGGGGACCCCGCTGACCCGCGGTGGAGAGGGGGGGCGGTAATCTGATTTGAAACCTCCTCCTACCCCCCCGAACCCCGCTGGGCGGGGTTCGGGGGGGTAGAGGGGAGTTCGTCGTCGTCATCGTCCGCCCGACGAAGACGACGACGAAGACGACGACAGCGTCTCACACACGCCGAAGAGTCGGCGGATTTAGGAGTTTGTGATTCCTGGAGAAGGGGGCGCGGTGAAAGAGCTTTCTCGTCGTCTTGGCGCAGCGACATTCAATTCTTAGTCGGCCCCGAAAAATCGAGGAGTACAAAGCTGCGGTTCCTAGCAAGTTGACATATGGCCGACCTTGTTAGCTGTTGTCGCCGAAAGGGAGCCCCCAGAGAGAGAGGCCATTTTCTGCCCTGGATTGTTCTGGCCAGCTTCCGACAAATACCTGCAGAAAGTGGGCAGGCCTCGTGCGGATTGAACAGCTCATGTGCTTTGTGTCGCTTGCACAGTGGCAGGTGGCTGAGCCAAGTTGACGCACTCCTGAGTAGCGAAGCTTCCTGGCATCATTTTGTCCGCACAGCAAAGTTGTCAACATAGCGCAGCGGAGCTCGATTGTATTGTACCCGAAATGCAGATTTCCCCATCTAGTGTCCTGCGCACCTCCGGGTGTATGGCTTCTTGCTTGCTTGTTTGGGCGGCCCCCGGTGGGCGCTGGCCTTCCTCAGGATTCTTCGGCGTTCAGTGGGAAGGACGAACCGGGCAGTGGAAGACATATTAGTTGCTAGTCAGATTTCTGGGAAATCCTATGGCATGGAGCTGCACCCAGACAAGTTCCAACTGCTTCAATTTCAGATGCGCAAGCCGTATTCAGGACTCGAATGGACACATCATACGGGCCCAAGAAGACATGATTTATTTGGGTGCTTTGATTTCTGGAACAGGCGCCGCGGGCAAGGAGCTCAGTCGCCGCCTGGGCGCGGCGCGCTCCGACTTTGTCAAGCTGTCCAAGATATGGCGACATTCAGGCTTGAGCAGGCGCAGAAACATTGAGGTCTACAGCGCCGTCGTTCTTAGCAATCTCACGTATGGTTCATCGACTTTGTGGCTGAATGCTGCGGAGAGAAGGCGGCTGGGTGGCTTCCATTGCTGGTGTCGTCGCGTAGTATGGGGAATCGAGCCAGCATACATCTCCAGGGTGAGCAACGTGATAGTCTTAGACAATACGGGACACCACCCTCTGACGGACACAGAGGCACGACAGCAGCTTCTCTTGCTTGGCAAACTCGCCAGGGCACCAGAAGGGAGTCTCCTGAGGAACGCCACCTTCTGTCCTGGAAGCTTCAGGCCGGCAGCAGACCGATACGTGAGAAAGGTAGGCTGGCCACGCGCAGACTGGACAACCCAGGTGCTACGAGTCGCTTGCGCGGCGGCAGGCGGCATGTCAAAGTTAAACCCGCTCTTGGCTAATGCAGTTACCTGGCGGCAATTCGCACTCTCAGCAAAGCTGACCGTGTAGCGCCGCGCGGTCCGAAATCTAGTTTCTAGCCAGCAGCATTTTCCAGTCCAGTGTCCTACGCACCTCCGGGTGCATGACTTCTTGCTTGCGTGCTCGACCTCAGCGGGGGCCACGTCGCGACACATATCAGAATGGTGCTCTTGCGTTGGCGCTTTCCATGCTCCTCTCCCCTCTGCGGCAGCATCCAGACATACTCCTACTGTGTGTGCGTCCGCGCTTGTTGTTGCGGGGCGCTGCTCGGCCGTGCACGCGCCCAAACGTCCCTCGACCCCACCTCCCTGTGCCCTGCTCGGCCCTGTGCTGCCCCGTACCGCGAGTACCATCCGTGGGTCAAGGGCCGATCTGGCACCCAGTTCGGCGGAGAGGACAGGACCCTCCGCGCGAGCGGACCTGTCTCGTCCCATTCCCCGCCTGCTTCTCAGGAGGAGCAGAAGGAGCAGGAGGCGGAGGAGGAGGATGATGATGATGAGTTGGAGGAGGAGGAGGAGGAGGAGGAGGAGGAGGAGGAGGAGGAGACAGAGGAGGCGGAGGAGGCGGAAAAGGCGGAGGCGGAGCAGGAGGAGGCGGAGCAGGAGGAGGCGGAGTAGGAGGAGGAGGAGGAGGAAACATAATGATAGTAAGAAGACTACGAAGGATAATACTAATAATAAGAAGAAAACGAAACAATAATAATAATAATCATATTACTAATAAAACTAATATGAATACGAAGGACAATATTGTTGCTGATACGAACAAGAATAACAATACTACAAATAATAATGCTAATACTACGAATAAGACGGGGAATACTAATACCAATACTACGAATAACAATTCTGATGATACTAATACTAATACTATTAAGGCGATTAATAAGACGAGTAATACGAATATCAAGAAGAGGACGATTATCAGTCATACGAATAATAGTATTACGCATCGTAAGAAGAACGTACGAATACTACGAAACTCAATAAAACCTAATCATACTAATACGGATGATAATAAAATGAGCACGACGAATACAATTAATACTACTCAGGCGAAGAAGCATACCACGGATACTACTAATACTACTACTAGTAATAATACGACTAATACTACCACTAAGAATAAAGCGAATCATATTAATAACAATACTACTACCAATACTAATACGACTAATAATAATACTAGTAATACTATTATGACTAATAATAATACTATGAATAATAATAATGTTCATAATACTACTACTAATAAGCATCAAACTACTACTACTACTACTGCTACTACTACTACTACTACAACTACTACTACTTCTAATCATACTAATCATAATACTAATACTGTTAGTACGAAGAAGGCGCATACGACTAATACTAATACCAAGGCTACTACGATTAAACCTATGAGTAATAATACGGATACTACGAATCTTAATGCTACTAAGAAGAAGAATGCGAACCATACTAAGACGAATGATACTACTACTGGTAATAATAATAAGAAGATGAGGAGGATGATGAAGCAGAGGAGGAGGATGAGGAGGAGGCACAGGAGGAAGAGAAGGCGGAGGAGGAGCAGGAGGAGGCGGAGCAGGAGGAGGCGGAGTAGGAGGAGGAGGAGGAGGAGGAGGAGGAGAGATCCATGAATGAATGAAAGGAGGAGGATGAGGAGGAGGAAGAGGAGGACGAGGAGGAGGAGGAGGAGGAGCAGGAGGAGAAGGAGGAGGAGGAGGAGGAAGAGGAGGAGGAGGAGGAGGAAGATGAGGAGGAGGAGGCAGAGGAGGCGGAGGAGGCGGAGAAGGAGGAGGAAATGGAGGATGATGATGATGAGGAGGAGGAGGTTTCCCTAGTTGCCTGGCTCCCCTCCGCAAGCCCATGCCCCTACCCTTCCGCCCGCGTTCCTCTCCCTCCTCCTCTACCCTTCCCTCCCCCTCATTCCCACCCGCCCCTGCCGCCCTCTCACTCCCCCCCGCCCCTCCCGCCCGCCCCGCCCGCCCCTCCTGGACCCTCGGCCTGCGGAGAGGCCGCCAGGCGGCGGTTGGAGAGCCCCTGCCCTGCCTCGCGCCAGGCGAGGCGATCGCGGAATGGGGAGCTGTGGACGAACGTCCGCCAGCACTTCTGGCAGCAGGCTGCGCCGCGGCCCCTGCCCACAGCCACGGCGACGGCGGCGAGGACGGCGACGGCGGCAGCGACGAGTCGAGGTCCCCAAGGCGTTTTGTGGATCTTGGGGGGCTCGAGAGGCCTTCGGAGAGGCGAGGGAGACGGCTGTGGCTCCTTGAGGTGTCGTGTGGTGGGCGATCGGTTCCGGATTTTGCCTTCGGCAGCCGTGGATTTTCTAAGTTTCTCATGTGACTCCCGGATGCTGCTCTGCGATCTTCGAATGCCTCGAGTGCTCTTGGATGCTTTCTGCGGCACCTGAAGGCATTCGATTGTCGTCGGAGTCTTTCGTATACTTTCGACGAAGCTCTGCGAGGGTGTTCAAGGGCTCCTTGGGGCTCGTGGGGACTTCTCCAGAGGTTGTCGAAGAGTTCCCAAGGTTTATGCAAGAGGAGATGAGGTGGAGGCATGAGGAGACAGAAGGGGTTGGAGGCAGCAGGGGGAGACGGAGGCATTCCGGGGAGTACATGTCTACGTAGAGGGTTCAGGGTTCAAGGGAAGGAGACGCATGATGACGAATAAGGGAGAGGAGGAGCAGGAGGAGGTGGAGGAGGAGGATGAGGAGGAAGCAGCGTTGGCGAAGGAGGAAGGACACCGCTGGCGATTGCTGCACACCTACATCCTGTTCTGATCTCTCAACATAGCTACACATACAGACACACATACGCATGTGCTAGCCTCTCGCAAGTGTTCCCAGGAGTGCGAGTTGGGGGCGCGAGGGCAGTGGCATGGTCAGGGGGCGGCCGTCTGAGAAGCCCCCACCCCCGCTTCTTCTCAGGGGCGGATCTCCTTGAGATGTGCCGTGGCGGTCAGGCCCCCATCGGCTTGGTCACTTGCCAGGGAGCACTGCTCACCGCACCTCCCTCTTGGCGGTCTGGTCCAGAGAGCTCTGTCTCTCTGGAAGGGGCGGCGGAGATCATGGCGTATTGCGCGTCGAGGTGCACAGTTTTGCGGTACATTGATCTTAACGGCAATGCGTGACATGGCAGGAGTCGGGGAAGTCTTTTCTGGACCGTCTGGTTCGCGACCGCGTCGCACGAAACGACGGCGCAGGAGTACACCGGGAGGCGGAGAAATAGAGAAAGGTCGAGGATGAGGAGGAGGAACTGGAGGATGAGGAGGATGATGATGATGAGGAGGAGGAGCAAGATGAGCAGGAGGAGGAGGAGGAGGAGGGTGAGGAGGAGGAGGAGAAAGAGGCAAAGGCAGAGGCGAAGACGGAGGCAAATGAGGAGGAGGAGGAGAAGGAGGAGAAGGAAAAGGAAGAGAGAAGAGGAGGAGGAGGAAGAGGAGGAATAGAAGGAGGATGAGAAGAAGGAGGAGGAGAAGGAGGAGGAGGAGGAAGAGGAGGAGTAGGATAACAAGAAGCAGAAGAAGGAAAAGGAGGAAGATAAACAAAAACAACAAGAAAAATAAAAAGGAGAAGAAGGATGTGAAGAAAAAGGAAAACTTGGAGGCGAACGGGGGTGGCGGGAAGGATGAGGAGCAGGTGGTGGTGGAGGGAGGAGAAAGAAGGGAGAAGGGGCGAGTAGAGGGGGGCAGCCGAGGAGAGAAGGAACGGGAGTGGAACGGAGCAGGATGAGGGAGTGGAGGAGGAGGGACAGGAAGAGGGGGGATGAAGACGATTCTGTTACATTGAGAATGGGGGGACGTCGACGATCACGACGACGAGTCGGGGAACAACAGGGTTGGGGAGAACGCGGCGGAGAATAGAGGGAGGACGGCGGGGATGTGACGGAAGGTGGATGCTGCTGCTGCTGCTGCTGCTGCTGCTGATGATGATGATGATGATGATGATGATGATGATGATGATAATGGTGATGCTGATGATGATGACGACGGTGCTGCTGATCATGATGATGATGCTTTTGATCATGCTACTGATGCTGATGATGCTGGTAATGACGATGCTGATGATGCTGATTGTGATGATGACGCTGATGCTGCTGATGATGCTGCTGATGATGCTGATGATGTTGATGATGCTGATGATGTTGCTGGGGAGGTTGATGATGATTTCTATGACGATGACAACGATGATGCTGCTGATGATGCTGCTGATGATGACGATGATGATCATGATCATGCTGATGATGCTGATGATGATGCTGTTGATGCTGCTGCTGATGATGCTGATTACGATGATGCTGATGATGGCGATGACGATGTTGGCGAGGATGCTGATGATGATGATGCGGATGCTGATGATGCTTATGATGATGATGAGGATGATGATGATGATGATGATAATAAGTGATGATGATGACGATGATCCTGATGATGATGATGATGCTGATGATGATGCTGATGATGCAGATGCTGCTGATGATGCTGATGCTGCTAATGATGCCGATGCTGATGATGGCGATATTGCTGATGATAATGATGATGCTGATGATGATGCTGCTGCTGATGATGATGCTGATGATGATGATGATGGTGATGATGATGATGATGATGATGCTGATGATGATGATGATGATGATGATGATGCTGATGATGATGATGATGATGATGATGATGATGATGATGATGATGATGATGATGATGATGATGATGATGATGATGATGATGATATGGTTCTGATGATGACGATGATGCTGATGATGCTGCTGCTGATGACGATGATGAAGAAGAGGAGAAGGAGGAGGAGGAGGAGGAGGCGGAGGCGGAAGATGAGGTGGAGGAGGATGAGGAGGAGGAGGTGGAGGAGGATGGATGCTGACGAACGGTGATGAAGAAGAGCAGAGGAGGGTGGGTGGCAGGAGAAGGACGACGGTATGAGTGAGGTGGTGAAGGGCGGAGGAGGAGAAAGAAGCGTGGAGTGGAGGAGGAGGAGGTCGCGGAGGAGGAAGCGGAGGAGGAAAAGGAGGAGGATGATGATGATGATGATGAGGAGGAGGAGGAGAAGGAAGAGGAGGATGAGGAGGAGGAGGAGAAGGAGGTGGCGGAGGAGGAAGTGGAGGAGGATACTGATATTGCTGATGATGATGCTGATGCTGGTGATGATGCCGCTGATGATGATCATGATGATGATGCTGCTGCTGATGATGATGATGAGGAGGAGGAGGATGATGATGATGCTGCTGCTGCTGATGATGATGATGATGAGAAGGAGGAGGAGGAGGATGGATGCTGAGGAACGGTGATGAAGAAGAGGAGAGGAGGGTGGGTGGGTGGAGAAGGACGGGGGGATAAGTGAGGTGGTGAAGGGCGAAGAGGAGGAGGAGAAAGAACGTGGAGTGGAGGAGGAGGAGGTGGCGGAGGAGGAAGCGGAGGAGGAGGAGGAGGATAGATGATGATGAGGAGTATGATGCTGCTGATGCTGCTGATGATTATGATGGTGATGATGCTGATTTTCATGATGATGGTGATGATGCTGCTGCTGATGATGATGATGATGCTGCTGATCATGATGATGATGATGCTTTTGATCATGCTACTGATGCTGATGATGCTGGTAATGACGATGCTGATGATGCTGATTGTGATGATGACGCTGATGCTGCTGATGATGCTGCTGATGATGCTGATGATGTTGATGATGCTGATGATGTTGCTGATGCAGACGATGCTGAACATGGGGAGGTTGATGATGATTTCTACGACGATGACAACGATGATGCTGCTGATGGTGCTGCTGATGATGACGATGATGATCATGATCATGCTGATGATGCTGATGATGATGCTGTTGATGCTGCTGCTGATGATGCTGATTCCGATGATGCTGATGATGGCGATGACGATGTTGGCGAGGATGCTGATGATGATGCGGATGCTGATGATGCTTATGATGATGATGAGGATGATGATGATGATAATAAATGATGATGATGACGATGATCCTGATGATGATGATTATGATGATGCTGTTGATGATGATGCTGATGATGCAGATGCTGCTGATGATGCTGATGCTGCTAATGATGCTGATGCTGATGATGGCGATGTTGCTGATGATGCTGATGATGCTGATGATGATGCTGCTGCTGCTGATGATGATGCTGATGATGATGATGATGATGATGATGATGATGATGCTGATGATGATGATGATGATGATGATGATGATGCTGATGATGATGATGATGATATTGGTTCTGATGATGACGATGATGCTGATGATGCTGCTGCTGATGATGATGATGAAGAAGAGGAGGAGGAGGAGGAGGAGGCGGAGGCGGAGGAGGAGGTGGAGGAGGAGGATGAGGAGGAGGAGGTGGAGGAGGATGGATGCTGACGAACGGTGATGAAGAAGAGCAGAGGAAGGTGGGTGGGAGGAGAAGGACGACGGTATCAGTGAGGTGGTGAAGGGCGGAGGAGGAGAAAGAAGCGTGGAGTGGAGGAGGAGGAGGTGGCGGAGGAGGAAGCGGAGGAGGAGGAGGAGGAGGACAGATGATGATGAGGAGGATGATGTTGATGATGATGCTGATGATTATGATGGTGATGATGCTGATTTTCATGATGATGGTGATGATGCTGATGATGCTGCTGATGATGCTGCTGCTGATGATTCTGATGATGATGATGCTGATAATGATGATGATGATGATGATGATGATGATGATGATGATGATGATGATGATGATGAGATGATGATGAGAGGAGGGAGGAGGAGGAGGAGGAGGAGGAGGGAGGAGGAGGAGGAGGAGGAGGAGGAGGAGGGAGGAGGAGGAGGAGAGGAGGAGGAGGAGGAGGAGGAGGAGGAGGAGGATGAGGGGGAGAATGGGGAGGATGGATGCTGACGAAGGGTGATGAAGAAGAGGAGAGCAGGGTGGGTGGGTGGGGGAGGACGAGGGGATCAGTGAGGTGGTGACGGGCGGAGGAGGAGGATGAGACAGAAGCGTGGAGTGGAGGAGGAGGAGGAGGAGGAGGAGGAGGAGGAGGAGGGGAAGGGATGAGGGGAATGGGACAGAAGGGCAGAGGAGGAGGATTGATGAGGTGGATGGGGGAGGACGACGAGGAAGTGGATCTCGTGGAAGGGAGGCGGATCGAAAAGACCGTGGCTCTGTGGGCTGCCGGTCCTTCGCTTCTTGTCCCCCCTTCCTCCTACCCCTCCTGCTGCCTCATGGCTTCATCTCCTTTCTACGGCGACGAGGGGTTACGGTCAGGAGCGTTTGCTTAGCGTGTCGCGCTTCCGTTTCTGGCCGACCACGTTTAGGCACGACACGTTAAGCACGTCCCAGTCTCCAGGCATCCGCGTGTCAAGCTGATCCTGGCCTCACGCCCCGCCACGCACAGCGTCATGCTACTAGCGATCAGGGCAGGACGTGTTGCAGGGGCCGCCGCCACGCGCTAAGCAGCAGCTTGCCACCGTAGCTGTACGTGCTTGTTCCCAACCCTCCAGTGCGCTGGTCTCTCGTTTTGAATAGAGCCCTGTGGTCTCCGTCCTTCTCTTCCCCCCTCTCAGCCTCCTCCTCGCCCTCCTCCTGCAGGGCTGCAAGCTGCGCAACCGTCGCCGCTTTCGTAGGCTTCTGGGAGGCACGGCGGAGGTGAGGGCCACACGGATCATTTTGAGACCTCGTGGCTCCCTCGAGGGGCTGCGATTTGCGCAGCTGTCGTCACGCTCGTGGGCTCTTGGGAGGCACGGCAGAGGCGAGGGCCACGCGGATCATTTTGAGACCTCGCGGCTCTTTCGGGGATTGCGAACTGCGCCACTGTCGTCGTTCCCGTGGGCTCCTGGCACGGCGCAGGTGAGGGCCACACTGATCACTTCGAGACCTCGCTGCTCCCTCGACCTGCGCCACTGTCGTCACTCCCGTGGGCTCCTGGGAGGCACGGCGAAGGTGAAGCAGCGCATATCACTTCGAGACCTCGCGGCTCCCTCGAGGGCTGCGACCTGCGCAATTGTCGTAACTTTCTTGGGCTCCCGCGAGGCACGGCGAAGGTGATGCAGCGCATATCATTTCGAAACCTCGCGGCTCCCTCGGGGGCTGCGCCACTGTCGTCACTCTCGTGGGAGGCGCGGCGGAGGTTCGCGGCTCCTGCGAGGGCTACGACCTGCGCCACCGTCGTCAATTTCGTGGGCTCCTGGGAGGCACGGCGGAGGTGAGGGCAGCGCAGATCTTGCTTGCGATGCGTTTTTTTGGAGCGTTCTTTCAAATCGTCGCCTCTCGTGGAGAAGGGGCTAGGTACGTCTCGGGTATTTGTCCTTGTCTTTATTTTCGGGACCTCGAGGCCTCGAAAGGCCTCTGGATGACCCCCTGGGACTTCGAAATCCCTCAGATTCCTTCTCCTCCTCATCCAGCCCCTCCCTCCGCCGTCCCGGCCTCACCTCCTGCTCTTGCGCTTCCTCTTCCCTCTTCCTCTCGCTCCTCCTCCGCCTCCTGCCCCTCGCCCCGTCGCCATTTTGGCTCAGGGCCGCTATGGCTCAACCCGTCCTGGCTCCAGCCGATGCGGTCGACCCGCACGGTAAGGACGGGCAGTTCTCCCAAGGGCACCATTGCATCCCTGCCTCCTCGGCCTATCCTCGCCCACTTTCGTTGGCCGCGCCCCGCTCGAAAAGCTCCGAAACGGCCCTCCAAGGCCCCTGCATCCTTGCCGCGCGTGCTTGCGAGACGGGCCGACTGCACGCCACCCGTGGCCAGCCGAATACCCCTCCCGTGGGCTGCCGGGAGGCACAGACCGCCGCCGCCGCGTCCCGCCGCCGCCGCCGCCCCTGCCGGCGTGGCCTCCCACCTCCTGCCGGCGGCCTCCGAGGGCACCAGGGCGAGCCGAGAGCAGGCTGGTGGAGCAGCTGGCCGCCTGGCACCGCTCGGACGTGTGCACCTCCTTTTCTACGCTAGGCCGACCTAAGGTTTCCCTGTGGCGTGCATAGATGTGCACCTCCTCCTCATCCTCTCATCCTCCCCCTCCTCCTCGTCCTCCTCCTCCTCCTCCTCCTCCTTCCTCTGCCTCCATCTCCCTCTTCGGGGTGTGCCCTGCCGGGGACGGGCATCCTCGGCGAGGACCCTCGAGGAGCATCCTGGGTCCTCGAGCAACAAAAAAAACACGCACGATAGCTACACACATGCACGGGGAATGGACGTCTGAGCGATGGCGAGGCCGAGGCCGAGCAGCTCGGCTCCTCGCCCCTCGAGCCCGAGCCCCTGTGCCTCCGCAGACGCACCGACAGCCATGAGGACCTCCTCCTCCTCCTCCTCCTCCTCCTCCTCCTCCTGTGATAGGGCTCGGGAGTCAGTGCGGACACGGGGAACACAGGATGGGGCTGAAACGGATGTTTTAGTATTCTGGACTCGGTACAGGGAACTCACGAGATCTAAACCAAAGGCTGCGGAGGCACACAAGAACAGCGGAGGACAGGAGAAGAGCGAGAGAGGGACCCCAGGGGCATTTCTGGGACACTCCTCCTCTTCCTCCTCCTCCTCCTTCTCTCCTCTCCTCCTTCTCCTCCTCCTCCTCCTCCTCCTCCTCCTCCTCCTCCTCCTCCTCCTCCTCCCCTCCTCTTCCTCCTTCCCCCCTCCCCCCCTCGTCATCGCAGTCCTCCTCCTCCTCCTCCTCCTCCTCCTCCTCCTCCTGCGCCTGCTCCTGCACGAAACCCCACGTGCCCCACGCTTGCGTGGGCGCCGGCTCCGGCCGTCCGCCGCTCCTCGCCGCCCTCTGCACTGCCGCAGCCCTGCCGCAGCCACGGCCGCAGCTTGGAGCCAGGGCGCCGCAGACCGAGCGAAGCAGTGTGCCAACCCGCCACAAACAAATGTACATATCGGGGGACGCAATCTATACATATCCACTGCTCCCTGGCCAGGCCCATCCTGAACCCAGGAGCTGTGTATACGCCCTCCTGGCCAAACCAGGAGGGCGTGGCGTATACACAGCTGCTGTGTTCAGGATGGGCCTGGCCAGGGAGCAGTGGATATGTATAGATTGCGTCGCCCTAACATAGACACCCTCCACTGGATCTAGGGGAACGAACAACGACATAAACACAACAACTCGGAGGTCCGCGCGGGTTTCTCGGATCGGCGCTTGACCCCCCTCCCTGGCGCGCGGAGCGTGACAGGGGCGGCGCCGGAGGCGCCGCCAGGGGGGTCCAGCGCGGATCCGAGGAATCCGCTCGGACTTCCGAGTTTTTATGTTTGTGTCATTGTTCGTTCCCCTAAGATTGTTCCGGAGCCTCAGGGGAGTCTGGCGGTGTATACAGTGAGGGCGCGCATCAAGAAACCATGTGCTTTTCGTCAGGGTACCCTGGTGTTCTTCGCTCCGCGCGCTGCGCGTTGACTTTCCGCAGCCGTTGATGAAGCTGCTGCGTTCAGTGTGCTCGGAGTTCCCCCTCAGTGTGCTCGGTGCGCCTCGCGCGTGGACTTTAAGGGTTGGGTTTCTTGCGGCCGTACCCGCCTTGTAAAGCACCATTGCGACTTTCTACACCGCCGCCCTCCCAGAAGGTACATGCAACGTTTTTGTTCGGAGGGTGTCTGTGCATATAGTTTCGTGGCGTAGCCAAACCCGCACGGGGGGGGTGCCCGAAGGTTTTCGGGCCAGAGGCTCCTAGAGGGCCTCTCCCCTGGCCGCCAGGGCCCGCCAGGGGCCCCCACCAGAGGCTGCGACGGCCTGCGACGACGCCGCGCTCGCGCGCGAGCAGGCGAGAGGCTTCTCCCGAGGGCGCGCCGCGCAGGAGTCCGACGCTGCTCGCGGGCGGCCCGGCGCGAGCCGAGGGCACAGCAGCAGTCGCCAACGAAGCCCTCCGCGGGGCTTAGGAGGAGGAGGAGGAGGAGGAGGAGGAGGAGGAGGAGGAGGAGGAGGAGGAGGAGGAGGGAGGAGGAGGAGGAGGAGGAGGAGGAGGAGGAGGAGGAGGAGGAGGGAGGAGGAGGAGGAGGAGGAGGAGGAGGAGGAGGAGAGGAGGAGGAGGAGGAGGAGGAGGAGGAGGAGGAGGAGGAGGAGGAGGAGGAGGCCCCTCGGCCGCGGGACGTCTGGGTCGGGCCCTGCAGAGGCCGCGGCGCGGCGGAGACAGCTTCGCCGCTCTGTCGCGCAGCGTGGTGGGCCCCGGAAACGGCAGGGCCGTGTTTTCACCGTTTCCGCAAAAGTGCCCCTTGAGAATGGAAACTGTAAAAAAAGGCGACCGGAAACGGCAACGAAAACGGCTCCAGGAGTGGAACCAGAGCGGGAACCCCTAGAAGAACGGCGACGGAACTGGCAACAAAAACGGCGTCGGAACCAGCAAAACGCGGCAAAACGGAACCGGGTAAAAAAACGGCCCTGCCGATTTCAGGGCCCACTAAGGTGCCCTGTGTGCTGGATCTTTCTGGCGCCGCCAGGGGGATCCAGTGCCGATCCAAGACATCCGCGCAGGCTTTATGTCGCTATCCAAGAGCACCGGTCCAAGAGGTACCGATGCGATCCAAGAGCCCGAGAAGTTATGCTCATACAGACGTTCTGTGTCTATCACCCTCCCCTCATCCTGCCCCCTTCTCCTCCCCACTCATCCGTCGCCATGACATTTTCACAAAGTGTCCTCCCAGACTCCCCAGAGGTTTGGACCCTTGCCCAGGGACCACCTTTTCATACCGAGCCACTTTCTACGGTCCTGGGGCCTGGCGAGGGCCCCAGGAGGCATTTATCTGAACGTTACGGTTCCCCAGTGGGCATTTGCATAGGGATAGCCCCTCACTGGCCCACAAGATTCGGAGGAGGAGGACGACGACGACGTTGACACGAGCATAGAAGGGGGAACAAACGAATTTGGCGACAGGTGAGAAGGCAATACTTGTCGGTTCTGAATGGTTGGTCGTGAGTGTTGTTCGTGAGTGGAGGACGTCAGGCTTCTTCTCCTCGTCCCTCCCCGCGCGAGCGGCAGCTGCCTCGTTGTCGTTGTCGTCGCCGCCGTCGGTCGCGCCGTTGCAGGTGCTTCGTCGCAGGTGCTTCGTCGGTCGCCTGTCGTGTCGTCGCCGCCGTCGCAGTCTCGCCCGCCACCGCCGCCGTCGTCCCCGGTGGCTGCATGTTTTTCCTCTGCCTGGACCCCGTGTGCCCCTCGTGGGCGCGCGCGAGGCTGACCTAGAATCCGAGAGCCTTCGCCCAGAAGAGCGAGGGACCCTGCACAGAAACCGATCCTGGCCAGGCCCAGCCTGAGCCCAGGATCGGTGCACGCGCCCTCCTGGCCTGCCCGGGCAGGCGTGTGCCCCGATCCCGGCCCGAGGATGCGTCTGGCCAGGCTCGGGGGCACGTGCACGGCCTTCTTCGCCCGCTCCGCTCGCTGGTGCCCCCCTCCGCCACAAAAAAAGCACAGACGCCCTCCACTGGATTGTTCCTGGGCCTCGGGGGAGGGTGGCGGTGTAGAAATCACCACTGGGAGCCAGCGACTCTGTGCACCGTCCCCTCCCTGGAGGTATACGTCAAGTCCGTCGGAGGGTGTCTGTGCAAATATGCTTTCGTGGCGTACCCGCATCTCCCCGCGCTCCGCGCGCGCAGGGCTTCCGCGAGAGGGACGTCGACCAGGTCACGGCCACGGGCGCCGAGGTCAACGTGGCGCGCAGCGGCGCCGCGCGGAAGGCGCGCCACGTCGGCCCGTGCGAGAGTGCCGCCCCGCGGCGGGGGGGGGGAAGGGCCTCCTGGAGAGGCCGCCGCCCCGGGGGCTACGCCAGGCTCGGGGCCCCCCGCGAGGCGCTGCGACCGCACCGCGTGGTGAGTCAGGAGGAGGAGGAGGAGGAGGAGGAGGAGGAGGAGGAGGAGGAGGAGGAGGAGGAGGCCCTCCCCCTCCTGCTCACGGCGGTGGCGGTGGAAGACGAGCCCACCAGGGCGTGCCGCCGATCCTCTGCCCAGGGCCGAGCCCAAGCCTGAACGGTGTTCTGGGCGACTTCGTGGACCGCCTTCGCTCTGACTTCGTTCTGCCGCAAAGGCGGCCCGACACCAGAGCGGGAGGCAGCGAGCACGAAACGGAAGTGGCACGCACTGTTCAGGCCGGCGCCCCTGCCTCTGGCTCTCGAGCCTCCGCTCGCAGGACCACCCAAGGGGTCGGGGAATGGAGCCCTCCCTCCGCAGTTCTCTCCGAGGTTGAGAGAGGAACTCCACCTCGGAGCGGGCTGGGTGGCCCAGGTGGCCCAGCACTGGTTCGGGGCAGCAGAAAATCATCAGGCCGAGTATGTGTCAGAAGCGGCGTGTGTAAAAAACGGGCTGGAAGTCCATCGCGCTTGTTTTCTCAAACTTGTCCTTGCTGGGAGCTGTTGTTTGTGTCTTGCGCCTAAAACGGTGGGGCCGTCTAAGACATCAGTAGTTCAGAACATGTGTCGTACAATCGTCGGGGTTGTTATTGCGTTCGGCCTGGTGGCCTCGCCCCCGCTTTTGCACGCATGCTGGTTTGAACACGCACACACGCGCACGCACGCTCGCACGCACGCACCACGCACACACACATACGCACACACACAACACACAACACACACGACACAACACACAACACACACGACACAACACACAACACACAATACAGAACACACAACACACAATATAAACACACAACACACAACACACATTCACACACATTTGCTCACACACATTCACACACACACACACATTCATACACACGCACGCACGCACGCACGCACATACGCACGCACGCACACACAACACACAACACAACGCACACACAGACACACATACACACATATACACAACACACGGCATCGAGGCTGTCTGCAGGCCTTTTTTTCTCTTCCCTTCCCTCCCTCCCTTCTCGTCCTCTTCCTCCCCCTTCTCCCCCTCGCTCCCTTCTCTTCGAGCCGTCAGTGTGCCGCGCGCTTTCGTGGTGACTCACGGAGCATCCTCGGTGCAGCGTCTTTTCTGTTTCTGTTATCCTGCTCTCCCCCTCCTCCTCCTCCTGCTCCTTCCCCTCGCCCTCCCCTTCTCTTGCGGCTGCTTCCTTATTGCCGGACTGGGGTGTGTCTGGCGCGCAGCCTAACATCTCTCAGTGTCCTGCGGTGGTTCGTCACGACTTGGTGGAGTGCGGTGAGGATCTCCCCCTTGAGGGGAAGGCGGATCAGGCGGTCTTCGTGCAAGGAAAACATATATATACACAACACACAACACACAACACACATCACACAACACACAACACAACACACAACACACACAGACAGACAGACAGACAGACACGCACACACACGCGCTGCAAGGATGAGAAGTACTCCGATCTCTTAACCTCGAGGCTCTTGTGGTCCGTGAAGTCCCCCCCGAGGTCCTGCCGGAACGCCCTGACACTTTCTCCGAGGACTGCGTTGCACGCCCAAGAAACCACTCAGACCACAGCCCAACAACATACCAGACATTCAATAGCATAGCCCAAGACATCTCCGCGGTGTCGAAAGACTCGGAATTCAAGGCGCTGAGGGCCACTCTGATTTCGTATACGGTGCCACAGCGTCGAAGTCATATGCATGTTTTTTTGGCCTTGCTTGAAAACCATGGCATGTCTTTGAACGTCAGCTGCTGCGTCGGCGACGCTGGCCTCAACTCTGTGTGAGGCGCCAGGCAACTGGCCAAGAATCATTTGATCACAAACGGCGATATGCAATCAGCGTGTACACGGGCACAGAGATACAGAGAGGCACGGAAACATGCATGTGTGTGCATCAACGCCTGCAGTCTTGCCTGGAAATTGCGGTGATCGGCCCTGCGGGGCTTGGTCACGCAGCACAGAGTGCGCAGAAGGGGCATTGAGCTGTGAGGACAGCAGCACACCATATTATCTTCAACTACACCCGAAACTGTGTATGACCTAAGGCACAGCCCCTGAAATGCAAGACGGAACATGCAGCAGTCGTAATCTGCAGAAAGACATACACACGCCTCCCTTAAGAGGGGTGGGGCAAGTACTTGAGTAAACAAGAAAACCAACTCAAGATCACAGGACAGGATGTTGATCACGAGTCTCACGGCCCTGCCACCATAAACATTGTCACCATCCTCAGTGCCCGATCAGACACCTACGTCATTTTGCACAGAAGGAATGCGGTTCTCGAAATATGTTTTATCCGTAAGGGCTTCGCCCCCTGCCGCCGGCCCCCCCTCTCGGAGAATGGGCCATGGAAGAGCTAAGTCATGAGGCTTTGGCGCTGTCGCGCAGCAGTATCGGAACTTCATGCGAGGCCGATTTGCAATCGGCAAAACCAACTGATCACAAGAGGGGTTACCACACAGGGCGATTGGTAAGACGTGTATGGTTTACGAGCTTGGTTACCACACCTTGGGATTAAAGGGCCGAGGGAGTACTCGCAGTTTGGGTTACCACGCCTTGCGATGGATGTCCGTGAGGGGTGGCACCGAATTTCAGAAATGTGGCAAATCCCCTGTGTTTTTGGACCCTGACCCCGCGGATCTGCGTGAGGGGTGGCACCGAATTTCAGAAATGTGGCAAATCCCATGTGTTTTTGGACCCTGACCCCGCGGATCTGCGTGAGGGGTGGCACCGAATTTCAGAAATGTGGCAAATCCCTGTGTTTTTGGACCCTGACCCCGCGGATCTGCGTGAGGGGTGGCACCGAATTTCAGAAATGTGGCAAATCCCTGTGTTTTTGGACCCTGACCCCGCGGATCTGCGTGAGGGGTGGCACCGAATTTCAGAAATGTGGCAAATCCCCTGTGTTTTTGGACCCTGACCCCGCGGATCTGCGTGAGGGGTGGCACCGAATTTCAGAAATGTGGCAAATCCCCTGTGTTTTTGGACCCTGACCCCGCGGATCTGCGTGAGGGGTGGCACCGAATTTCAGAAATGTGGCAAATCCCCTGTGTTTTTGGACCCTGACCCCGCGGATCTGCGTGAGGGGTGGCATCGAATTTCAGAAATGTAGCAAATCCCCTGTGTTTTTGGACCCTGACCCCGCGGATCTGCGTGAGGGGTGGCACCGAATTTCAGAAATGTGGGAAATCCCCTGTGTTTTTGGACCCTGACCCCGCGGATCTGCGTGAGGGGTGTCGATTTCGAGCCCCCCCAGCAATTCAGACAACGCGCCCAGGGGGTGCTAAAAATCCTGTTTGGGCCTCCCCCCCCCTCGCGCGGTCAATCAACTAGTTACAGTAACCAGCAAGAAGCAGAACTGTAACACTGGAAACTACAAGCTACAACTGGTACTGGAAACTGCGAACCCGCGCCTACAGCCTGGTGGCACCACAAGGGGGCCGGCGGATCTCATGAGCCATTGCAAACGTCCATTCGCTGTGGTCATTCTCCCCATGACCGCAGACGGATCCTTCGCGAAGGTCGACCATTTCTCCCCTGTGTGAGCAGCGTCAACCACTGAGCTCAGATTCCCGTGCAGGAAACTACCAGCGAGCCATTTCAATACAGCAAAGGGTACAGTAGTCGACACTTTCATGTACATCTGCTCCAGGACGTTCTCCAACGCGCATCGGGTATCGAGGATCAGGTAGGCACATTGCAGACCACACCATATAATCAAAAAAGGCTGCCACGCATTGCATCATTCGTCCAAGACCTGGCAGAGACCAACGCGTAGAACGACCTGAATGCGCCGGCGACAGCGAAGTACTGATTCACGGCAGCTTGATGGTCTGGAGGCTCTTGTCGGATACCGTGTTTCTTCCCTAACACAATTGGACAGGATCTCGCCGATCTGTTCAAGACCGAGGTTCTATACACATACCTCTTTTTTGCACCAGGGGAGACACGTTTGGTGCGCCACTAGGACACCGACTTACACTTCTGGAGTGCGGCCCGTCGTTCCGCGACAGGCAATCCGAGGCATCTGTCACCGTCTGGCACAACTCCCTGGCCAAAGCACGGCCCCCTCGAATGCCGAGCGTCGCGAGGCCCGACTCGTGGACGCTCTCGGCGATCTCCCTGCCAACCCGCGGCCAGCCAACCTCCTCCGCCGTGGTCGGAGGGCCCCGCGTGGTGAGTCCGGGCGGAGCACGGGCACCGCCTTGGCCCGTCTGCGTGTGTGGGGGGGAAACTCGTGAACGAGCGCATCTCTGCAAGCACATCTTTGATCCTCCTCCTCCTCCTCCTCCTCCTCCTCCTCCTCCTCCCCCTCTCTCCGTCGCATCCCTCATAGGTACCACCGAGCGGAGCAAGGGACCTACTCGCATGTTGGGGTGGTGGTAGGATGGGCGCGGACACCTGCAGTCCACCTCCCTGGCTCTGTCTGTGGCCGCAGCTTGCCCGCCGAGATGGGGCCCATGACCTGCATGGAGAGGCGAATGGTGGTGCAGCGTTCATCGTAGAAGCAACAAACACATATCTTTGACGGTGCGTCTCGTTCTCGGCACGCTGATTGCAACCAAGTTGCCTGCCCTGAGCTCCCACAGTGTCAGGCCGGCCGGCCATGTCGGCCCGCCGCTCCTGGAAGGCTGGATGGTGCTCAAGATCGAAAGACTCGTGACTACTAGAGTTTCCCATCAGCTCATGCAGGCGATTGATGGTATTGGTGAGTCTCGCGTCGGGCGGACCCTTGCTGGCCTTGTTCTCGAGAATTGCCGTTACCGCTTGCACAAGATGATCGGTCGCCGCCTCGGGAGTCGAAGGCTGGCCAGCAGAACTGGAACCATTCAAACGCTGCATACTGTCGTTCTGCTGGGCCAGCATCTGTGATCTTTGGCTCATCTTACCCATGGCCTGCATCTCAGACATCAGGGTCTTCCACTGGTTGGCCACGCCACTGAACTGACCCTTGCAGCCGCTGCTGTAGCTATATCCCCACTGCTGCTCGCCACCCTTGCCACCTTCTGCCCAGTTCTGGCCGCCCATGGCAGCCGGTGGTGGATTGCGGGGAGAGGTGGCTTGGTCAGCCTGACGGGCCCGTGCTAGCTCCCTGGCTGTAGTAAGCGCGGCTGCAGTGGAAGATGGTGGGGATAACAGATGAGCGCAAGTTGTAAATCTGAGCTGGAAACTTGACCACAGGACGCTGTAGCTGGGCCCAGGGGGAGGGCTGTACACCAGACCTTCTTGATTAGAGAGCACGGGTACCCCAGTCGGAGGTCGACCAACACATCCACGCAATACAAGAGAACGCATTCTCCTGGGTTAGGTCCAAACGTTCTCAACGCCGAGGACGACCTGTTAGTTCTTTACGATCTTGTACACGGTTCCGTCGATTATAGAAGACCATGTGCAGAGGAATGCTATGTATAGCCCTACGCGAAACATCCCCCGTGGAATCAAATGCTTCATTCTTATGGATACAATGTACCAGAACTCTATTGACTGATACATGCAGTCCCATTTCCAACCACGGGAAACTAGCATTGTCTTGTAAAGCAGAATCAGTATTCTCGACGTCTGGCAGTACAGTCTTCCCACATACATTTGGATATGTAGATGTGGGCAGTTCTGGCACACGGTGTAGGATAGGAGGGGGAGATCATCCACATAAACACTCGCAACGAACATGCTGTTGCCTGGTTTTCCACAGCATTTGCCAGGCACTCGTGGGACAGAACCTTGCGCACAGGAAAAAGCGGAAGCCCATGAAACTTGTAAGGACACGACGCAGCAGAGACATGGTGAACACCGTACGATGCCAGAATTTGGCAGTGATCGTACATCCTGGGAAAACATGCGCACGACGAGGCTTCAAGACTGAGATGCACCTATATGGGAACCACTGCTTGACACGCTTGAAAAGACCATCGATGGTTTTCCAAATTCGTTCTAAGCGAATCGTCTCGTATGCCTGACCCGTGTCAGCCACGCACCAGGGAAACGCATGACCTCTTCACATCGAGCACACTGGTACGAGATAGGCGATTCCAAAAGCTCCATTCCGACTTCATTTCCGCCAGCGCCGAATACAGATCCCCTAAAAACCATCCAGGAGTGGCGACGTCCACGAGATATTTTATGGCCCTTCCCATGCACCCATAGAGCCCACGTCCAGTGAACTTCACAACACTGCGCATGTTTCGAACACGCGAGCAGGATGCTTTCAAACAGCGATGTTGACCTCTGGGGGGGCAGGTAGGCTTAGGGTCGCAATCTCTTATTTTGATCGCGGGGTAGGCGTAGGGGATATCCTTTGGGATATGGCACTTTCTGATCGTTTCAGTATGGACTCATAGACCGATCCAGCGCAGACCCCCCCGCCGCTTCCAACCACCACCCCTCGGGGCTCACGCAACGGGGGTCAGCGTAACGGGGGCCAATCAACCCCTTCTGGCTGACGCGGGTCTGGGAACCACGCAGGGCCGATTTCTCTTTACCGCCCTCCACTGACCCCGGTCTGCGAGCTACTGAGCGCTTGGCAGGGCTTCGCGACATGGCCCTGGCCGACCTGGGTTGAGGCAGACCTGGCATACGGTCTGGAGCTCTGGCTTACTCTAGCGCTCCGCCAGTTTTGAACCACTACGCTTCGGCGCGCCACATTTCCAAGCGCCAACGTCCCGAGCCTTTCAGAGCCTCCCGCCCCGCGGAACGGAGCGCCACGCTATCCGCTTGCAGGGCAAGGCGTGTCGCCAGGGCCGCCACTGCGACACGCGCAGCAAAAGTTCCCGACCCGAGCCCTGCCAAGTGATCTTTTCATATTCATTGTTTTGCCGATCGGCGCGGGCCCTCGCACCCCTTCCCCCTCCCATGGAGCAGATCTTGGCTGTTTGGCGCCCGTTCCGAGCAGGTGAAGCCTGCCCCACAGGACGCACTGCTGCAAACAGCCGCATTCAGCAGAGGTCTGGAGCCAGACCCCCCCCCGTCCGCCCAATGCCGAGACGTCGAATAAGGAAACCTCACTAAGTCGAGTCGCGAACTGCCCTTTCCCGGTCCTCGGGCGGGCGGCCTGCGGCCGCAGTTCTGTGCTCCCTGCGGGGACCCCCTCCCCCGTCCGCCCAGTGCCGAGGCGCCGCAGAAGGAAGCCTCACCAGGCCGAGTCGCGCACTGCCCTTTCATGGTCCTCGGGCGGGCCGCCTGCGGCCGCAGTTCTGTGCACTCCCTGCGGGACACACCTCGCGCCCGGCGGGTCCCCGCCGCGGAGGTCCTCCTCGCGTGCCACTGTGCCGGGGCCGGCCCACTGGCTGAGGCGGCGCGTGCCTGGGCCAGCTGCTCGAAGATGGGTTCCGACGACATCGAGTCGGATGAGACGTTACCGATTGGGGTACCCACTTCTGGAGGGTTTCTCCGAAGGGCTTAGGCGACCCCTCCTCCCCCTCCTCCTCCTCTTCCTCCTCCTCCTCCTCCTCCTCGTCCTCTTCCATCTTCTCCTCTCCCTCCTCCACCTTCTCCAACTCCTCCTCTTCCTCTTCCTCCTCGGGTCGCCTACGGCCCCGGTGGAAGCCGTGCACCCACTGCTCAATGTTTCAGGGGGGTCCGAAGGGCAAGCAGACTCCTTGGAATGTGTTGCTGGCGTTCTGCCGTTGCCGGCTGCGGGTGTTTGGGCCTCAGGAGGTTCTGGTCGTGGACGAGGGCAAGATTCGGCGAGATCCCGATCGGATACAGTCTTAGCTGAAGATGATGGCGAGATGAGGATGCGGTCCTAAGGACGAGGTGCCTCAAATCATGTAGATCCTTCCCTCAGGACCCCATCTCTGAAACACCGACTGCGTTCGTCAAGGAGAAGGATTATTTTGTCAAGGTCCAGCGATAGCCCGGGTTATCGGGCCTGCCCCCCCCCACCCCTCCTTCCCAGATAGCCTGGCCTCGTCGGCTGCGCAGGTCCGAAGATGGCGCGTAATAGTTGTGTTCGCGGGCATACGTGGGGCTGCCCAAAGCGAAACGGTTCGGTTATCGACCAGCACTTCCAGGTTACTGTCGAACAGTGTAAAACTGTATCAGAAAATCTTCCGATCTGCCCGAACAGTTCGTGGGCCGAAGCGAACGCAATCGTCACTTCGGCTCCAGCATTTCCTTCAGTCTTCAAGGCGAGAGGAGCCGTCAACTCGGCCCCAACATTTCATTTGTGAAGGCGCGAACCGTCGTCGACCATCAGCTCGGAGCCCGGCCCTGAACTGTCGTTCGTCAAGGCGGGGGGGGTACTTCAAGGGGTGGCCGTCAGCGGGGATCATCAATTTGGAGGGAGGCCGTCAAGAGGGTTCGTCACTCTGCACAGAGGCCGTCAATGTGAGCGGCCAAGGGGGATCGCCAGTTCAGAAGGAGGCCGTGGAGGGATTCGTCGATCCGAAGTAGGCCATCAAGGCGGTAGGTCCATGCCGACGGAGACCGTCAAGAGAGAGAGAGAGAGAGAGAGAGTTGACGGCCACATATTTTCATTCAGAGAGAGAGAGAGAGAGAGAGAAAGAGAGAGAGAGAGAGAGAGAGAGAGAAAAGAGAGAGTGCACATACATATTCTTTCACTAAGGGAGTTGGCGGCTCACGCGCCAGACAGAGTGTACACGCATACGCGGCCATCCGTCGTGCCGTACGGCCCCCCAGAGCAGCCGCCCGCGATAGACCCCAGAAGGGTGTTTGCCCACGGTTGCCCTGTCCACCCCCGACATCCCAACCCTTCCACATGGGGTTCGAATGGAAGGGGTCGGAGGACCGCGCCGCATCGCCGACGCATCGGCCATGCGGCTCGATGAGGGGCCCGATCTCCTCCAAGCCGGCATCGCCGATGCGTCGGTGATGCGGGGCGATCCTCCGACATCACCTGCTCGGACCCCCTCTGCAGTGGCCTCCAGGCACACGACGACGACGGCGACGGCCGCCCTCCCGCTGAGCAGAGGCCCTGGCGGCCTTCGGGCGCCAGCACGATGCCCACGCGGCGGCCCGGTCAGCGAGACGCCAGGAGTCGTGCCCGCCCGCCTTATCGCCGATGTCGCCGCCGTCGGCGTCGACGTCGGCCCCGTCCTCCTCCGTCTCCCCCTCCTCTTCCTCCTTCTCCTGGGCCTCCCTTGAAGTCACCAAGCGCGTGCTCCTACTCGCAAAGTGCCTTCTCGCAAACGTCCGAGAATCACATGTCTGCATCGGTGTCATGTATCGTACATCCCCCATGCCATGGTGGATCCAGGCCATTTGCGAGTAGTTACTTCGCGAGTAGTGGAACGCGCTTATCATAGACGGAGGCTGAGGAGCTGAGGAGGAGAAGGGAAGGAGAGGGAGTGGAAGAAGAGCAGGAGGAGGAGAAAGCTGAGGAGGAGAGGAGGAGAACGAGGAGAAGCAGGATGAGGAGGGGGAGGAGGGAGGCGAAGCCCGTCAGGGGAGCCAGCACAGCCGCGGAGAGCTTAGGAGAGTCCCAGGTCTCCGGGCAGTGTGAGATTCACCTCATATTGTCAGGTGGGTATTTTGTTAATGCTCGGACGTTTCCAGACCTCCCTCACACCTCATACCCTCCCTTCCCTCTTCCTCAGACTCGCTCATATTGAGGCTCACTTATAGTCAGACTCACTCACCCTAAGACTCATGCATACTCAGACTCACTCACACTCAGACTCACTCTCACTCAGACTCACTCAGACTCTATTGCAATCAGGCTCAGTCATGCTCAGACTCACTCATACTCAGACTCACTTGGGCCACTGCTCACCGCGATATAACAGCCGTAGTAGTTGGGCACCCCTACAAGGGGGCCCAGGTTTCCTCTTGGGATTCAGTGTCGGGTTTTCTGGCGTTGAACACGCGCGAGCACATCGCGCACCCGCGCGCGCACGTGCACGTGCACACACGTTCGCACGCGCACGTGCACATACGCACGCAAACGCACTCACGGTGGTAGAATTCTGGGGGCCCGAACGGGGGCCCATTTCATGGGCCCGAGCGGTGGCAAAAATTTAGACACGCCACCTCTTTTCGGATAGCCGAAAGGGGCGGGGGGCTGCGCAGAGGCCGCGCAGCGGCCCTGCTTTCCTGTAGCATTATAAAACAGGTGTCACTGGTGGCGCCTGAATCATCTTGGGGCGTAGCCCGCGCGCGCTTTGTTGGGGGTCCGAAGTCCCGAATCACTCCAAAGCAGTCGGAAGCATCATTGAGTCACTACGGAATCACACCTGAATCATTCGTGAATTTTTGTGAAGGCCTGACGGCCGGTGCCGCCGACCCTGGAAGACATCGACGACGACCAGGAGGGGGAGGAGGAGGAGGAGGAGGAGGACGAGGAGGAGGGGGAGGAGTAGGAGGAGGAGGAGGAGGTGGAGAGAAGGAGGAGGAGGAGAAGGAGGAGGGAAAGGACTCCCCCCTGGGACCCCCCCCCTCTGGGGAAGAGGACCGGAGGAGGACCGGCCTGGGAGGGGGCGATGCGAATCTGACCCCCCCCCGGACCCCCCCATAAAACATAAAGATGGGAAAGGAGAATATGGGAATAATTGAGAGTCAAAAGGAGATTATCATGGGAAAATCTGTTTAAAAATTTAGAGATTTGATGTAAGATTTGTTCCCCAATCAGAGCTTGCCTCTGTAGGGTCCTAGCGGATTCATATGATTAGGTTAGGTTTGCCGCCGATTTTCGCGGCACGCCCGGGTGCCAGGGTGCCTGGGGGTGCCCGGGGGCCCGGGTGCCCGGGGGGTGCCCAGGGGGTGCCCGTGCCCGGGTGCCCGGGTGCCCGGGCGTGCCCGGGGGTGTCCAGGGGTGCCCTATAGCCCTGTAGCCCAAGCCCAACAGCCCTATAGCCCTGCAACTCTATCGGAGGTGAGGTGGTGAGATCGAAGTGGAACGGAGAGCCCCCCTACCGGGAAATCGGTTTCGGTTTCGTGTTCGTGCGTGCCGTGCGTGCGGGCGAGGCGAAGCTGCGTGGGCGGGCGAGAAGAAAGCCTCCTCCGGCTGAGGCTCGGCCGGACCAAATGATTCCTTTCCGGGGGCCGGTGGCCCGCGGTGCCCCGCCGGTGTCCCGCCTTTGGCTGAGGCGCGGCCGGACCAAGTGATTCTTTTCCAGGGGTGGGTGGCCCGCGGTGTCCCGCTGGTGTCCCGCCGGTGTCCCGTCGATGTCCCGATGATGATGATGATGATGATGATGATGATGATGATGATGATGATGATGATGATGATGATGATGATGATGATGATGATGGTGGTGATGATATTCATGATGATGTCGATGATGTTGGTGATGATGATGATGGTGATGATGATGGTGTCCCGCTGATGATGATGATGATGGTGTTGATGATGACGATGATGATGTTGACGATGTCGATGATGATGATGGTGATGATGATGGTGATGATGATAATAATGATGATGATGATGATGATAATGTTGATGATGTTGATGATGATGATGGTGGTGATGATGGTGACCCGATGATGATGATGATGGTGATGATGATGATGATGATGTTGACGATGTTGATAATGATGATGGTGATGGTGGTGGTGATGATGGTGTCCCGATGATGATGTTGATGATGATGTTGCTGATGATGGTGATGATGGTGTCCCTATGATGATGATGAAGATGATGGTGTTGATGATCCTGAGGATGATGATGTGATGAAAACGAGACGTTGGTGATGATGAAGATGATGATGATGGTGTCCCGATGATGATGATGAGGTTGATGATGATGCTGTTGATAACGATGGTGATGATGACGGTGTCCCGATGATGTTGATGATGATGATGACGATGATGGTGCCCCGATGATGACGATGATGATGATTTTGATGATGATGACCCGATGATGATGATGATGCTCCGATGATGATGTTGATGATGATGTTGCTGATGATGGTGATGATGGTGTCCCTATGATGATGATGAAGATGATGGTGTTGATGATCCTGAGGATGATGATGTGATGAAAATGAGACGTTGGTGATGATGAAGATGATGATGATGATGGTGTCCCGATGATGATGATGAGGTTGATGATGATGCTGTTGATAACGATGGTGATGATGATGGTGTCCCGATGATGTTGATGATGATGACGATGATGGTGCCCCGATGATGATGATGAGGATGATGATGATGCTGATTTTGATGATGATGGCCCGATAATGATGATGATGATGATGATGATGATGATGATGATGATGCTGATGATGATGATGATGATGATGATGATGATGGTGCTCCGATGATGATGATGGCGATGATGATAATGGTGACGATGATGATGGTGCCCCGATGGTGGTGATAATGATGATGATGTTGATGATGTTGCTGATGATGATGATGATGATGATGATGATGGTGTTCCGATGACGATGATGTTGATGTTGCTGTTCATGATGATGATTAGATGACGATGATGATGATGGTGGTGCTCCGATGATGATGGTGTCCCGATCATGATGATGTTGATGATGATGATGACGATGATGGTGTCCCGATGATGATGATGATGATGATGGTGATGGTGCTGATGTTGATGATGGTGGTGATGAGGTGATGGTGACGATGATGGTGTTCCAATGATGATGATGTTGATGACGTTGATGACGAGGATGTTGATGATTATGATGATGACGCTGATTGTGAGATCGATTGTGATATCGATAGCGGGATCGATAATGAGACCGAATGTGAGATCGATTGTGAAATCGATAGCGAGATCGATTGTGAGATCGATTGTGAGATTGATAGTCATATCGATTGTGAGATCGATCGAATGAAATAGATCGAGTGCGATCGATTGTAAGATCGACCGAGTGAGATCGATCGAGCGAGACCGATAGTGAGATCGATTGTGAGATCGATAGTGAGACCGATCGAGTGAGATGTTGGTTCCCCCCCCCCCCCCGAACCTCCTTATCACCCGAAGGGTGGTCGTATAGGTAGCCCTATATCTCTATAGCCCTGTAGCCCTGTAGCCCTATAGCCCTGTAGCCCCCTAGCCCTGTAGCCCTGATTGTGGTTTTTCTCCGTCGTCATTAATTTTCATTCCATCATTGATCCAGGATCTAGGATCTCATGGTTCTTGCAAAGACAATTGTTTTCATGTAAGAGAAAGCTAAAAATATTGAGAGTCAAAACGAACTATAATGACAAGTATTTTCCACATCACCCGTAAAAGAATAGGAGAGGAGACGTCTGTAGGTTAATGTTTTGCTCGATCTTGCTTCCACCTTTCGGACCGTAATAGTGGTCAGCTGGTTCGTAACTTGTTGTCTTTCTTATTCGTAGCTTCCCACAGGAGACCATCATCAATCTGAATTCATTAGTAGCTTCCCAAGAGTTGGGGTCAAGGGGAAGGGGTCTCCCTTCGACGTGACTGCGACGTGGGTCGATTTCCCTTAATCCCCGGATTCCTTCCCCCGACGACGGGAGAGTGCTCCTCCTTTCCCGACGGGCAAGGATAACCGGAAAAGGCGTCCGGTCGACGGGACCAGACAGGCCCCCCACGCACGCCGACAGGGTCGGCGGATTCGTTCCGGGAGGCCGAAAACCCCTGGCGCGAGAACCCTTGGGAAGCCTTGCGTCCTACCAGTGTCCCTTTTTCCAAGGCGTTCCACGGGGCTGGGCCACGCCCTCAAGCGCGCGGCAAATTGCTCCGCCGTTTCTTCCCAAGGCTTCGTCATCCTATTCATGGGCTCTTCTGCGGCGGATTCACGACACTGCAGTCTCGCGAAGCAACTCCTGAAGATTGCCAGGCTTCTTTCCGGCGTAGTGTTTGTAATCGGTCTTCAAGTTGTGCTCGGCCAGTGCTGCTTTGAATCTGCCCGTGCCTGACTGCGTCGCCCGGAAGCCAGGGCCTCTGTCCTCGAAGGCCACTGGGACCCGCCGCCTGTCCTTGCCCCGGAGGCCGCGGCGTCGGCGATCCGAGTTGCGGAAGGCCCCGGGAGGGGTCTTCGCGCGCCCTCGGCGGATGTCTATTCAAAAACAGAAGGCCAAATCAAGCATTACGCGGGGCGCGAAAGAGCAGGAGCAAAAGAAGCAAAAGAAACAAAACAAAAAAGACGGGCGCGACAGCGCGCGGACGCGCGTTCTTTGGGGCGGCGACGCCAGTACGAGCGATACGGCAAGGGCTTCGCGAGCGGGGCGGCGACTCAAATCCTAAGAGAAACCTGAGCCTGTCTGTAGGGGGCAGCCGCCAGGGGTTGGGGGCACTGCAGGATTCGCGCCCAGATTGTGGGGATGTATCAGGAGGTTTCTGTGTTTGTGTGCCCAATATCTTTTGCTTCGAGACCAGATTGTGAGGATGTCTCAGGCGAAGCGCTGGTTTTAGCACTCGCAAAGAGGAGCCGCCAGGGGTGTGGACATTTCAGGATTCGCGCCCATATCGCGGGGATATCTTCGGTGGTTTGCTGGTTTGGGTGCCCAGCGTCCTCTGCTTCCAGAGCAGACTGTGAGGATGTCTCAGGCGACGCGCTGGTTTCAGCACTCCCACGGGGGAGTCCCCAGGGGTGGGGGCACTCACGCTCCGATGCTCATAGACATCTCACACTGACACTCACACTCAAACCACGCACACTCGTACGCACTCAGACCTCTCATGCTCACTTCCGCATTCAGACTAACCGCATGCCGATGATAATAAAGGGACCCCCCTTCAGTGTTTAGAGTTGATTATCGTCGCCCTATACAAAATTCAAATTGGGCGGCGAGCGCTGAGGCCGAACTTCATTATCACCTCGAAACGCTATGTTGAGATAGCAACATCAAGCGATGTTGATATAGCAACATCAAGCGAAGCGATCACACTTTTTCAGGATGTGTCAAGCGAAACCAATAATTTTGGGAGGCAGACTCAAACGAAACGAGCAATGTTCTTATTGAATCGCTTCGCTCATTCCGCCGGCCCGTGATATGGCATCGCTGGTTTTTGTCTGTGTGTTCGTTGCCCATGTTGCGCTCTTGGGGGCGGGTGTCGTTCGGACGCGTTGCGTGGGGAGTTTTGATGGTGAAGCAGTTCCCTGGGGGTCGTCTCTCGATGGGGCGAAATAGAGTCGTCGTCAAGATGCTTCTTTGGGGGGCCTCTTGGGGTCTGTTGAGAGGCCGTTCGGGGGCGCCTGGGAGACATGTTTGAAGCCTTCTGGGGCTTCTTTTGGGCCTCCTGGGAGTCTCCTGGGGCCTCTTGGCGACATCTTGGGGCCTCTTGGAGGCCTCTTGGGGCCTCTTTGGGACCTCCTGGGCGCCTTCTGGGACGGAGGGCTCCATTTTTGAGTTCTCGGTATCCCTCCTGAGTCCCTCTTGGGCCCGTCTTGGGGCCTCTTGGTCCGTCTTGGGCGGCACTTGGGCCGTCTTGAGGGCTCTCTTGGGTCGTTTCGGCGCCGTCTTGGGAGCTTCGTGGGCCGTCTTGGAGCGGTCTTGGGGGCCTCTTGGGCCGTCTTGGAGCGTCCGGAAGCCGAAAAAGCCAGAACACAAAAAACATCGAAAAAACCAATGAAAATCAACGATTTTGGCCTCTTGGGGCTCTCTTCGGAGGCCTCTTGGAAGGCTCTTGGGGCGTCTTGGAGGCCTCTTGGGCTGTCTTGGGGGCCTTTTGGGCCGTCTTGGGGTCATCTTCGGCGTCTTCGAGCGCTCTTTGGGCGTCTCGGGGGCCTCTTGGGCAGTCTTGGGGGCCTCTTGGGGCACTCTGAGCGCGCTCTGGGGAGCCTGAGAGGCCGCACCCAGAAGGAAAACCATCTCTGAGTAGACTTGGTCGGGCGGCGGTCGGGCGGCGACCGGGCGGCGACCGGGCGTTGGTCGGGGTACTTTTCGCCGGGGGACCCCCAGGGGCCGCCCCGCGCGCGCGAACTAGAAATACTGTTAATACTGTTAACCAGTTACTGGAGATCTTAGCACGCCCTGGCCCGTTGGGCCGGCGAATTATTATTCTACTTTCCTCTTCTTCTTTTATATTTCTATCTGTCCTCACGCTCGCCTGAACTTTTTTATCCCTGGGGTTGATTATCCATGGAAATTGAGGCACATGAGCTACCCTACACGAGCACTTTCAAAAAACAATTTTCATGAGAGATAAGCCATAATTGAGGATATTCCTATGAAAAGTAAACGCCAAGGATGTCTCAAAACGTGCTCGGCTTGGTCTCCTCTTGATCATCTCTTACTTCGAGATTATGCTGAAGTCTGCTGGGCTACTTTTATTATCTCTCCCTGAACCCCGAACTTTATTATCCCCTAGTGTTTATTCTCACGGGCATGAGGTTACTTCCGTTCACTCGCGCTCATGCGCGTAGACTTCACTCACATTCAGACTCACTCACATCCAGACTCATTCACACGCAGACTCACCTGCTCCCAGATTGGCAGACTCAGACCCGTTCATGCTTAGATTCTCTCGTACGTAGACCCTCGCAGCGGGAAGTGTGTGTGTGTGGGGCAAATCGATCCACATTTTATGGGGATCTCCGCGTCGAGTGCGTTCCCTTCACTTCGGCCTCTGGGGCCCTGCTTATGGGATTTTTTCGTCACAGCACGGCAGAGGCAATCCGCGCAGGCGCCCGAGTTGTTTGGGGTACTCGACAAACTCATTTTCTGGATGCAGGAGAGGGCGCGCGGGGGGGAGGAGCGGTCGCAAAGGACAGGAAGGAGGGGGAGGGCACTCACGGTTGAAATTATCGTTTGAGGACGAGCGAGCCGGAGCGGCCAGCTGAGGCTGAAGTGACCTGGCAGTGGGCGCTGGACAGCATCACGGCCACATCCAGGGACGGGAGCCAGAGCTGCAGGCGCGGGGAGCGTGAAGAGCAAGGCGTACCAGTGCAACAGGAAGAGAGCCCACGGGGCGGCAGGAGCGGGAGCGGCTGGCTGTCCGTCACGCTGCCAGGGGCGTCAGGCTTTGCTGCAGAGGGCCGCTGCCAGCTGGATGCGGGACCACGGTCCAGGCGAAAGCACGGAGAACCCGCACGGGGCTGCGCCGAAGCGCGTGGGCTGCAGCAGAACTCTGCCGGAGCCAGCTGCCAGGAGACGGGCCACTGCCGAAACCGTGCGGCAGAGGCAGGAAGCGCCGGCTGCGAGCGCGCGGCGGCGGCGGCGGCCCAGGCGGCGCCACGGCGGCGCGGGAGGTCGCCGCGCACCAAACCACCCCAACCCAACCCGAAGGCCCCGATTTGACCTCCATTTCCAGTGTGTGGTGGGGGTCGGGGAACATGGAAGAGAACACATGTGAAGCCCGCCCCCCCCCCAGCCCGGAATTCGGGCCTTCGGGTTGGGCTGGGGTGTTCTGGCAGGTGGTCAGGAGGGAAATGGAAGAGAGGCGCCAAGCCCAGCCGGTGCACGCATCACACCTGGGCGGGGGCGGGCAGCCGCCTGGTCGTTGCTGGGTCCGCTGGGCGGCGGCGGAAGCCCCGCCGCAGGAGCGGCAGGGCGGTGGCGGCCCGGAGGGGGGGCCCGCCCAGTTCGCGGCCTGTGGGGGGGCCGTGCGCACGGCAGGGCCACGGGGGCTCCTCTTCGCTCCTCTTCGCTCCTCCTCCTCCTCCTTCTCCTCCTCCTCGCTGTCCTCCTCGCTCTTCCTCGCTCCTCCTCCTCCTCCTCCTCCTCCTTCTGGGGACACGCAGCCGGGGGGCATTCCGCTGCAAGGAGCACCTGCTTGGCGCGAGCGCACTTGAACATGGGGGCGTCCACCTTAGAGGGTAGACGCTCCGGCCAGGGCACTGGAGTGGATCAAACACACGAGGTCACCAGGCATCGTGCCGCCGTGGAGGGCAGCGCGCTTGCCAGGAACACCTGGTCGGCGCACAAGCATGCTACTTTTTGATTTTTAGGCCGTCAGTGGGCGTTCCGCTGCAAGGAGCATCTGCTTGGCGCAAGCGGGCTGGAACATGGGATCGTCCACCTTGAAGGGCAGCCGCTCCAGCTAGGGCATCGGACTGGGGCAAACATACCCTGTTGCCAGGGATCGTGCCGCTTTGGAGGGCAGCGCGCGTGCCAGGGCGAACCTTGAGGGCAAGCCTGCAGCCCCCCGGGGAGGAGGGCGGAGGACGGAGGAGGGTCCTGGAGCCAGGGTCTCAGAGTCTTGCGCCAGGTCTTGGCGAGTGCCACTTCCCATGATGGCCAGGTGAGGAAGGTGGCCCGTGGCTAGCCGAGGCGTCCGACGACTGAACGGGAACCGGAGGGGCCCTCCCCAGGACCCACGTGTGCGTCGTCCGAGGCACGACCCTCCAGGCCGTCGCCGCGCAGCTCCAGCGCAGCCTGCCAGCAGACATGGCGGAGGGGCTCGCCTGGCGTCCCGCGCACGGTGCCGCGTTTTCAGCCCCCTGCAGGCGCGGCAGCGGACCTCGTCGTGTCGGGCTTCAGGTTGCACCCGCCAGGCGATGGTCAAGCCAGGTCTTCAGGCACGAATGGCCGAGCGTGGCAGCGTCGCCGGGGCTGCGTGTATACTCGAGCAGCATGCCCACGGCCCAGGCGGTGCAGAGCTCGAGGTCACGCAGCACCGCCTCGTCTTGGGCGGCACCCGTCTCACAAGTCGCTGACGCCCCCGCCTCCTGCGCCACCTCGGAGGCGCAGCCCGTCGGGCCGGCGTCGAGCTCGCGAAGGGCGTCGGGAAGGAGGGAGGGGCGCGGGGAGGGGCGTCGGGAGGGCCGTCGAAGGGTCAGACGTCGGGAAGTGCCGTCAGGGAGGGCGTCTGGTAGGGCGTCGAGTGGGGCGCCGGGTACGGGGTCGGGAAGGGCGTCGGATAGGGTGTCGGGTAGCTGAGGCGTCGGGTTCGGCGTTTGTCTCCACGCCGCCAGCGCCGCTTCCGTTCGTCCTCGTCGTCCACGTCTTTGCCACAGCCGCCATCCGCCTCGTCGCCGACCTCGCCCAGGGCCGTCTCCGCAACGGCCTCCGCCGACGCCTGGCAGCCCCCTTCAGGGGTGCCGTCCACGCGCCTCAACGGTCGGGCGCCACCCTCGTCGCTGGCAGTCGAGGCCGGGCGAATCGGGGCGAAGCGGTTCCGTTTGGCCAGACGGCGAAGCGCCGTCTTGGCCGCCGCCCTGTTTGCCGCGTCTGGGTCGTTCGTTTCGCTATCCCCGGGGCGCAGTGTCGCCGTGACCTGCTGGCCCGGTTCGCCGACCACAGGGCGCGGCGGCAACCCGAGGCTCGCCAGGTAGCGGCGGCCATAGCAGCTGTCGGCGTGCGCCGCCGGCGTGGCCTCCTCTTCCTCCTCCTCCTTCTCCTCCTCCTCCTCCTCCTCCTCCTCCTCCTCCTCCTCCCCCTTCCTTCTCCTCCTCCTCCTCCTCCTCCTCCTCCTCCTTCTCCTCGCCAGGGTTGATCGCGCATACCCTGCTGTTAGCGTCCCGCGCTCGCGCCAGTGGGGGCGTTCGAGACCAAGGCGGACGGCACGCAAGTCGCTTTGGCCTCGTGGCCTGTGACCTCGGCCGCCCGCTGGACGTCTGGTCGCTCCCTTCCAGACTTGCTGGCTGGGGGTCGGTGAGCTCCAGGGGAGGGCGTGGGTCCAGGGCAGCCTCGAGCTCCAGGCTCAGTGGGGAGTCACACGTGGCCCTGGGGGAGGGGGGACCGTCCTCGCCAGGTCTGCCTCTGCCTTCAGCCTGGTTGTTTCAACGTCCTCCTCCCAGCTCCCAGGCAGGGGGTCCTGGGGGAGGATGCGTGTTCAGGACATCATTGCCAGGAACGCCGCCGATCGTGGCAAACGCGGGTGAAAACATGCCAGCCCTTGGCGGGGCCAATCTGATATCGCAGCCTGTGGCCGGGGGTTCTGGCCTGCCAGGAGGAGTGCGCCTCCGCGGTCCAGAAGTGCCACCACCAGGGACGTTAGCCCGCGCGTCTCCAGGAGACCAGCATTTTTCGTAGCGGGTCCGCATCGTGGCGACGAGGCTCCGACCAGGAGTACCACGAACCATGGCGGCACTACATGGGATAGACGCGCCCTCAGAGGCCTGGGAGGGCCTGGGAAGGGCCCGCTGGTTTCTGACACCGCCATCGCCGCTCGGTCCAGGGGTGCCACTGATTGCGGCAAACTCGTGCGAGATGGAAGCTCCCTCTGGAGGGTTTGTCCGAAGGGCTTAGGCGACTCCTCCTCCTCCTCCTCCTCCTCCTCGTCCTCCTCTCTCCTCCTCCTCATCCGCGCCCCCATATGCCCTTCCCTTCTGCGTTCACTCCCTCCTCCTCCTCCTCCTTTTCCTCCTCCCTCCTGCTGCTCCTCCTCCTCCTCCTCCTGACGCATCGAGTGTTGGACAGACTCCGAGGTACTCTGTAAAGGATGGAGAGCCAAACGCTTCAACAGAACAGGTATCACCGCAGCAACGGCGACATCTGGAGGGACATCAAGCTCGCCATCCAGACGCGAGGATGATCCCACCAGGACATCAGCATTCGACACCTACGAAGCCATGAAGACTGGGAAACAGCAGCAGCACGACGAGTACCAAAGTGGGCTTGGAAGGGGAACCAAGAGGCCGACGCACGAGCAGATACAGCAGCAGACGAACCCGCGCTCCCACCAGCTCAACAAGGATGCTACGAACGGGCACGAGACGTTGGACAGCTAGTGACAGCGCATCACGCAAGCCACCATCGACGCCATCGCCCGAAGACCTCCTATGACATGGGAGAAACGAGGCAAACTCAGAGCAGAAGGACGAGACACCGCACCCAAGCCACCGCGACTCGACGACCTGGCAGCCAGCAGTACACACAGACTGACCAGAACGAGCACGGGGTTGAGATGCGAAGCATGCACACAGACAGCCATCACACGACGCAGTACAATGGCGATATGGTGGCTCTCGACGCAGTGCACAGCCATCCCCAACACCAGCGGGCAGACGGAGGCCAGCCAGTTCATGCTAAAGGGCAGGTGGGCTCACCACTCCCACCACATGACCTGGAGCAGGACGGAGCACAGCCACTTCTGCTACAACTGTGGCAGCCAGGCCAAAGAGTGCATCAGAGAGAAGCTCGCAGAGGAATGCAAACCGCCGGCGTAAAAGACGAGGGCACACTACGTGGTCAGATCAAGGAGAAAGCATGCGTATTGCCAACACCCACGTCAGCTACGAGAGCCAGGTGGAATACGAGAAGGCTCACGCCATCCATTTCTCAATCTTCGAGGCTTACGCCAGCGAGATCTGAGAGCGATAACGATTCAATTATGCTGCGTTGCTAACGCCAGCGAGGAGACCGACGGAGCACCAAACATGTACACCTACGCGAAGCCCTGCGAATCGACCGTGCGGTGTTCACTCAATGTTTGCCCCTCTGCTCTATGCTACAAACGCTTCTCGATAGGAACCGTTGTTCCTGTCTTCTCGGAGCACAAAACGTGTAAAGCAACATGAAGCCCTGCGAATAGTTCCAAAGGCTCCCGCTTTGAGAACAATCGGTAGTGATGATTATCATTGTGATTCGTTGTGATTCGTTGTTCTCGGATAGTGTGTTGAGTTCGTCTCCACCTTTGGCCACGAGTGCAACTACGGAGAGTCTGACGCAGCACAGCTGGCCTGACTGAGGCCAACAGCTCCCAGCGAGAGGGTTGGGCGTCACGCCGCGAACCCAGCCGACGCTCCCACGGAGTGGGTTGGGCGACACGCCGCGAACCCAGAACGACCGACTCAGCATCACACGGACATCGCAGACGAGACCGACGCCCCACACCGCGACAAAGCCCTGACCGCCTGGTCAGGGCCTTCAGCTCCCAGTGAGTGCGTTGGGCGTCACGCCGCGAACCCTGACCGACGCTCCCAGCGAGAGGGTTGGGCGACACGCCGCGAACCCAAAGCGACTGACCGACTTAGCAGCAGCACGCTGGAGACACAGACGAGACCGACGCAGCACACTGACGGCCCTGACCGACTGGTCGGGGCCATTAGCTCCCTGCGAGTGGGTTGGGCGACACGCCGCGAACCCAGACCGACGCTCCCAGAGAGAGGGTTGGGCGACACGCCGCGAACCCAAAAGCAAAGCGACCGACAGCACAACTTGCACCCACCAGCACACACCACGACAGACCAGCACCGACATGAGTATATCAGCAGGCTTACGCCATGAGCTACAATGACGGAGTGGGACTGCAATGCGGATTCAGATACGCTGCACGTCTTGAACGGCCTCCTTCACAAGTCCTGCTACGAATGCGTCTTCGGGGACCCAGATCAGTCCTGAGAAGCACGAGGCCGCCGCTCACCCCAAACATGGTCGTTGACCTTCGAGAGATCCAGGCAGACATCCTCCTCTTCCTCCTCCTCTTCCTACTTCCTTCTCCTACCCCTCCTCGCCCTCCCCTCCTCGGGTCGCCTACGGCCCCGGGGGAAACCGTCCAGTCCAGGGGTGCCAGTGATTGCGGCAAACTCGTGCGAGATGGAAACTCCCCCTTCGCCTGTGCGAGGCCCGCGGGGAACCCGCTGGTTTATGACAGCGCTGGGCCCCTCGACTCCGTCGCTCTCACCGCGATGCTGTCCTCTCCGCCGCGGACGCCCCCAGGCAGCTCCGAGCCGACCTCGAACAGACCCTCGCCTGGAGGGTTTCTCCGAAGGGCTTAAGCGACCCCTCCTCCTCCTCCTCCTCCTCCTCCTCCTCCTCCTCCTCCTCCTCCTCCTCCTCCTCCTCACTCCTCCCCCTCCCCCTCCCTCTCCTCCCTCCTCCTCCCCCTTCCACCTCCTCCTCCTCCTACTCCACCTGAAACAGGACCTCGCCTCCCTCGTCGTAGTCGAAGGCCTCCGCCTGGTCTCCATCGTCGTCGTCGGCGTGCATGGCGAAGATTCCGACCCTGCTCTCGACCTCCTGGAACGTCGCCTCGCACCTAGGGGGCAGGGGCTGCAGGAAGTCATGCAGCGTGCCAGTGATCCCCAGGGTACGCCCCATGGTCGTCAGCATGTTCACGCGGCCGCGCTTGAGGTCTGTCTGGCGCTGGCTGGCGAGGATGTCCGTGCGACCACCTCCTGCGAACCTGGCAGGGTCCCAGGAGTCGGTACTTGTCGATGCAATCTGGCACGCAGCCAGAAGGCAAACTCCTGTGAGCACTCGCCGGAGTGACCACCCACAGGGGGATCCTGCACCACGCGATTCCCGGGTGGGCAGTAGGTTGCATAATGATACATGACAGCTCCTTCCCACACACCGCAGGCCAAGGAGGCCCACAGCAATCCACATAATCCAGTCGCGGCGCCACCAGCGGCACCCACCCATGGCGAACCTCGTGAAAACGACCTGGAGCCCTGGCGCATGCCCGTAGGCATCGTATGCCCGTCGACGCCGATGAACACGGTTATGGTCGACAATCCGCAATTCGTAAGACTCAACCGAGAGCGGCAAATGCACCGCACGCTTAATTCACAAAAGATGAAGACCACCATGACGCAACGTCTGAACCCAAAATTGGATCATGTAGAAGTCGAGCTGGTCCTAATTATAGGGAGCTGGTTTCAGAACGCGGAGAACAATCAATACGGGCACCGTGAAGACTATGTCGAACACCAGGTGCTGGCGTCAGTGCTGGTGTATGCGCTGGCGCTAGTGCCGGCGTAGGCGCAGACGTTGGGGCTGGCGTCGGTGCTGGTGTAGGCGCTGGCGTCGGCGCCGTCGTAGGCGCTGGCGTTGGGGCTGGCGCCGGTGCTGGCGTCGGTGCTGGTGTAGGCGCTGGCGCTAGTGCCGGCGTAGGCGCATGCGTTGGTGCTGGCGTCGGTACTGGTGTAGGCGTTGGCGTCGGCGCTGGCATAGGCGCCGGCGGGGTGCTGGCGTCGGTGCTGGCGTCGGTGCCGGTGTAGGCGCTGTCGTTGTAAGCGTCACACTGGAGGGATCAGCTGTACGCCTCGCTGTTGAAAAAGGGCCGCATCAGCGGCAGCGCGTAAGCCACTCAGGCGTTCTGTAAAACCATCGTTGACGATGCACATGGTGTAGCTCACGGGGAGGACGTTTCCTGCGCCTCAGAGGCATGCATTCTTATGGGCTCAGGTCCCATGGCAAAGTATGTCTCAAGGACGTGCTACTGGCCGACTCGCGGCCCTGGGAAGCACCGTCTCGCCTCCGCAACTGCGTTCACCCCCGGCATGCTTCCCAACAGTTGCATCAACGGCGCCGGTGACCTGGCAGGGTCACCCGCCTCCCAGGTACTCAGCCCGACGCCATGGAGGCCGTTGCCGTGGCCCGGTGGCGCCCGCGGCGCCGCCCGCCGCGCCCCGCGGCCGCCCGCACGGCCCACTACCTCCGGGCGGAGGCGCGGGTCGCGGAGCACTTGCTGCGCTGCATCGGGGAGCTGGAGCAGCACCGAGGCAGGTAGCCCACGCGGCTGGCCACGGCCTTGGTAAAGGCGCTGGCCGAGCGCGCGGACCCAGCGGCGACGGCCCTGGCGAGCGCGAGCCGCCGTCCGAGGCGCACGCGGAGGCGCTGGCCCAAGAAGCGCTGGCGGCCGCCCGCGTGCCATGACCAGGGCACGACATGCTGGAACGGCTGAGGCAGGAGGCCCGTGCCGAGCGGCAGGCGGAGGCCGCGCGCGGCGCGGACGGCACGGCGGGGGCCGAGCTCAGGCCCGAGGCGCTGGCCGAGCAGCAGGCCGCGACTGCCGAGGCGCTGGCGGCCGCTCGCGCCGCGGGGCTGGAGCAGCACCTGGAGTCCGAGCAACTGGCGGAGGCAGCGCAGGGCGCCGAGACCGAAGCCTCGCGCCCGATGGAGGCGGAGCACACGGCCGCCGAGGCCGCGCCCCTCGGGAGCCTGCTACGAGCGGCCAGCGCCGCGGAGCGGGCCAGACCAGAAGACGCCGCGCTGGCGACCCGAGCCCGCGCCTCGGGGGGAGCGACCAGGGGCGCCAGCGGCGGACAAGCGCCGACCTACCAGGAGCTGCACTCCACGGGACAGCTGGCGAGGCTGCAGGCCGCCGAGCAGCGGGCCACAGGGCGGCGGCGCCGAGCAACGCCGCTGGCCAAGGCGCGCGCCCCCCGGGCCCGAACGCCGCCGACCGCCGACGGCGAGGAGGCGCCCGCGCGCGGCGGGCCGAAGGCCAAGCGGCTGGCTGACGCGCGGCGCCGCGCCGCAGACGCCCGCGCGCAGCTGGCCGCGGCGCAGGCGGACGCCCTCGCAACGGAGGCCGCGGCGCGGACGGCGCAGGACGCGCTGCTGCGGGCGGCGGCCGCGCGCCAGCGGGCAGCTGAGGCCGCGAAGGAGGCCGCGCTCCAGCAGGCGGCGGGCGCGCGCCAGGAGGCGGAGCACGACGCGGGCGCGGAGGGGCAGGGCGGGAGGGCGGGCACGAGCGCTACCGAGCACGACGGTCAGCAGCACGACAGTGACCAGCACGACGAGCAGCAGCACCACAACGTCCAGTACGACGAGACAACTGGGATGGATGATTCACTTACCGCCGCTTCCCTTGGAAGGCATGTCGTGCGGGGCGCTCGGGGCTCACGCCCCGAGGGCGCCGCGCGGGGTAGTAAGGATCTCGGGGGCGGAACGTGGACACCGCGAAGGGCGCGCTCGTCACCCTTGCTCCACTCGCCTCCGCAAGACGCGAGTGGAGAGGAGGTGGGCCCAGGGCCGCGACCTCCCGAGAGCAGGCCGCCGCGGCGATGGCGGCAGGCGCGGCGGGGTCGCCGCGCGACTCGCGGGGAGCGAGCGGCGAAACAGCTGAAACAGCCCCTCCTCCTCCTCCTCCTCCTCCGCCTCCTCCTCCTCCTCCTCCTCCTCCTCCTCCTCCTCCTCCTCCTCCTCCTCCTCCTCCTCCTCCCCCTCCTCCCCCTCCTCCTCCTTCTCCTCCTCCTCCTCCTCGTCCTCCTCCTGCGCCTTGGCCTGGCCCCTCGCCTCGGGGGCACAGAGGCCGCGTTCATTCGCGTCCAGCTCCGGCACTCTGGCCGTGCCCTCCGTCAGGTCAGGGCTGTTTGCTGGCGGGGATGCTGGCGTCGGTGCTCCCGGCTGCGTTGGCGAGGATGCTGTCGTCGGCGCCCCGGGCTGCGTTGGCGATGACGTTGGCGCCGGTATTCTCGATATGCTGGCGAGGATGCCGGCGCCTGTTTTGGGCTATGCTGGAGAGGATGCTGGCGTCGGTGCTTCCGGCAATGATGGCGCAGACGCCGGCGTCGGTGTTCCGCGCTGTGCTGGCGAGGATGCTGGCGAAGTTGCTGTCATCAGTGCTCCTGTCCTCCGTGGCGAAGATGCTGGCATCGGTGCTCCCAGCATGGCAGGCGAAGATTCTGGCGTCATTGATCCGCGCGGTGCTAGAGAGGGTGCTGGCGCCAGTGATCCGCGCCGCGATGGCGAAGGTGCTGGCGCCGATGCTCCTGGCAATGCTGACAAGAATGCTTGCTTCGGTGATACGCACTGTGCTGGCAAGGGTGCCGGCGTCGTTGATCCCCGCGGTGCTGGCGAGGATGCTGGTGTCGGTGATCCGCACTGCGCTGGCGAGGACGCTGGCGTCGGTGAGCTGACGAGGATGCTGGCGTCGGAGCTCCTAACCAGGGTGGCCAGGATGCTGGCGTGGGTGTTCCTGGACGTGCGGGCGAAGATGCTGACTTCGGTTCTCCCGGCTGTGCTGGCGATGATCCGTGCGTTGGTGATCCGCGCTGTGCTGGCGAAGATATTGATGTTGGTGCTCCCAGGTGAGTTGAGGATGCTGGCATCGTTGCTCCCCGCTGCGCAGTCGACAATACTGGCCTCGGTGGTCCGCACTGTGCTAGCAAGGATGGCGGCGTCGTTGATCCGCACTGTGCTGTCGAGGATGCTGGTGTCGGTGATCCGCACTGTGCTGGCGAGGATGCTGGCGTCGGTGATCCGCAGTGCACTGGCGAGGATGCTGGCGTCGGTGTTCCCAACCAGGGCGGCCGACTGAGCTGACCAGGACGCTGGCGTGGGTGCTCCCGGTTGTGCGGGCGAAGATGCTGGCTTCGGTATTCCCGGCTGTGCCGGCGATGATCCAGGCGTTGGTGATCCGCGCTGTGCTGGCGAAGATGCTTTCGTCGGTGCTCCCAGCTTGGCCGAGGATGATCGCATCGGTGCTCCCGGCTGAGCTGTCGACGATGCTGGCGTCGATGTTTCGCATTCTGCTGGCCGAGATGTTGACGTCGGTGATCCGCGCTGCGATGCTGGCGTGGGTGCTCGCGACTGAGCTGGCTAGGACTGCTGGCATGGGTGTCCACGGCTGTGCTGGCAAGTGTTCTGACGTCGGTGCTCCCGGCTGTGTTGCGGCTGATCCTGGCGCTTGTGATCCGCATTGTGCTGGCGAAGATGCTGGCATTGGAGTTCCAGGTTGTCCTGGCGAGATAGCTGGCGTCGGTGCCCATGGCTGTGCTTGCGAGAATGCTGGCGTCGGTGCTCCGCAGTGTGCTGGCGAGGTCCCTCTCGCTGGCGCCTTCCCGTCGAGGCGAGTCAGCGGCGCCCAGACCGCTGACTGCCGCCGCCGCCTCCGGCAGGCTGCCAGCAGCGTCAACGGCAGCAGCGGCAGCAGTATCCGCGGCGGCGTAGCTGACGGCGCCCTCCGGGGCGGCAGAGCGCCGGCAGCAGCAACAGCGGCAGCCGCCGGGGCCGCCCGCGCCAGCGCCGAAAGCGGAAGCGCCGCGAGGCCGCCGCCGGCCACCGGCAGAGGCGGCCGGTAGTCGCGGCGGCATCCGCACCAGGCACCAGGCCAGCCGCCAGCCGCCGCGGGGGCCGCCACCGCCAAGCCTGGCGGCCTGGCGCGGGCGGCGGTGGCCAGGCGTTGGCGCCGTCGCAAGGCAGCGCCGCCAGCAGCCATCACTGCTGGGACGGGGCCTGGTGCGCATCTGACGCGAGAGAGTCGTGCTGTGTGACCAGGGCCATTTCGCTTCTTGAGCGAAGGCTTGAGCCAGAACGGCTGCGGGCCCGCTTCTGGGGCAAGGTACCCTTAGAACGGGATCGGGGATGCAAACGTAACACTGGGGAAGGGGTCGGGTGTCTGGTTAAGATGCAACTCTTGGGAGGGTTCATTCAGCATCGGCGTTGGTTGGATAACCAGCCGGATTCGGTCGGATACCGTCTTATTCCGCCTAATCCTGGTTTAATAGTTCGCAATCGTTCTTGAGAGTACCTGCCAGAAGTGGCCTCCTGACCCCCTCTCCCCCTCTTTGCCTTCGCGTGCTTCACGCTCGAGTGCGCCTCTGCCCAAGCTGAATTCGAGGGCATGTGTTGACAGTCCATCTGTGCCCCTTGACAATTTGTATTAGTGACCCCTCTTCTCTCCTCCACGCCAGAGGACGTTCTCGAATGATCCCTTGCGGAGCCCCAAGCCCCCGAAACATAGATTCCCGTTCCTCCGGCCGCTCCTCCTGCCGCTCCCCCCCCCTCCCCCCAAAGGCTTCGTCCTCCCCGGAGGTGGAAGACCTCGAGCCCGACGAGATCCGCAGGGCGACCCACGGCGCGGGGCGGTGGATGGGGGATGAGGAGGGAGAGGAGGAGGAGGAGGAGGAGGAGGAGGAGGAGGAGGAGGAGGAGGAGGAGGAGGAGGAGGAGGAGGAGGAGGA